>JANIJH010419267.1:0-17943 GCA_024520975.1 Erythroxylum areolatum
TATATATATATATATATATATCACTTTAAGTTAGAATTGGTTGTATAACTAATGTCAAGATTATTATCAATTATATAGATTGTAATTGTAGACCAAGCAAGTTGCATCTATAGTTAAAGTTGCAATAGAATATGATTAGTAATTTTCATTAGATTACATATTAAAACTCATTTTGTTCCTTTTGAATTTGAAAATATTAAAAATCTAAATAATTTAAGTTACCTATGAAATTTGAAAAAGGGAAAAGAAAAAATTAAAAGGAGTTTTTGAATAATTTTACCAATAATAATAACCTTTTGACGATAGCAGAGATTTGAGGAATATTTATATCAGTAGAACCTTTTGAAATTTATTTGGTTAAGATTTGTTTAGAAGTAATTTGAGACTATTTTAGCTTTTAAAATAATTTTATCATGTTTAAACATAATTTCACATATCTATAAATTAGGAATTTTATTAGGATTATTCATTGTTACTATATAAATATTTTTTGTCTTTTTTAAGGCATTAAATGATGCTATATACTACTTTTTGTGTTTATTAAAATTCAAAATTTTAGTCGGATTCTATACTTTATTTGTCATGATTATGTACTTGTGATTTGCTTAGCTTTTTCTACATTATTATGAGCAATAAATATCGTTTACTTTGAATGACAGCAAATGAAGACAGAGTAATAATTCCCCTCTTCTAATGCCAATTGAAACTAGTTGCTTGTAGACCACTTAGTTTCATATCTTTTGTTTTAAGTTGTCTATAACAAATCATAAGTTGGTCTTTAAGGGGTTAGAGAAACTAGTGAAGTGAACTCCTTTAGGTGCCTTCCAACTTAAAAGATTGAAGGTTTAAGTCACAAAGTAAGGTAGGTATTAACTCATATCAACCATGACAGTAGATGGTTGACTAGGAGTGAGAAATATTGGAGCTTGTAAGCATCACTTAGATCAAGTTTGTTACTTAGATCAAAATTACTTGATCTTCAAATGATTAACCTAAATTAAGTGGTTTATTGGTTACCACAGGCATACAGAATTTGAATTTGAAAGATAGTGATCGCATTATCTACTGATATAAAATACAATTATGAATTAGGTTAAATTAAGAAGAAATTAAGCTGAAATTAGGGCGACATGCAAAATTAGAGTAAAATTGGAAAGGGGAATTAGAGGAGGAAGTTGTAGGGAGGGAAACTAAAAGAAAACTTGGGCAAAGGGTCTCTCCTAATGGGGTAAACCTCAGAGGAGGACCAAAGGTCAACATGAGCTACCGATTTAGAACCAACAGGGATCGAGGCACAAACAAAAGAGGAAAACAATGGCCACTCATGCAAGTTAATCTATCTAAGAAGAGTTATATGAGAGGTAAGGAAATTGGAGAGTCGAGTGTAGATTCTCTACCTAAGTCCTAAACCAATATACATAGGTCTCCAATCAAACTACTGCAAGTAAGAGCTTTGGCTTAGTTGAATGTATTGCTTGGTTTCTTTATTACAAATTTGCATGCGTTCCCTCAGGTACAAGTGTGGGCAACTACTAAATACTGAAGGAAAGGACTAGAGACGATGCTTCTCACAAAAGATGAAATGTTCATATTCAAGTTCATTACAGAAGTTGATCTTAAGGAGATCCTTGAATAAGATTCATGGCAGGTTAGGGTCTAGATGATTTTCGTGCAGAAATGGAGACCTAGGATTGAGATAGATAAGAGAGGAATTCCAGCCCTTCATATGTGGATTAACTCCCACAATGTACCATTGGAATACTAAATGGTTGAGGGGTTAAGCTTCAGGGTGAGTTCAGTCCACTTAGTCTTGATTCATAAATGGCAAGAATGGAAAGACTCCACTATGTGAGAATTCATATGGAGGATAGGAGAGAGAAAAAATTACTTAAGGTGATTTCAATGATGAAACTAGATGAAGGTGGGGAGTTTATAAAGATGGAGATAAATCTTACTTACAACTGGAGACTTAAGGAATAAAATAGTGTTTAGAAGCCAATTGGGAGAAAATTCTCCTTAAGGACTTATAAGGAGCTAAATTGGGTACCATAGATTCAAAAGAGTTTTCAAAGGAGAGGCACTTTTTAGCAAAACCTATTCATGAGAAGGAAGTTCTCTATACTAGTGAATAGATGGAGAAAGGGGAACCCTTGATTGTTCAAATTGCATAACCAACTAGTACTAAAGGAGAGGTTAACCTAGAGGGATAACCATAATCCCCTAATAGAATATCCGGGATGCTTGTATATCAGGAGATAATAGAGGACCAAAAAGATTAAGATAACTAACTGCCAAAAGACAATGCTAACTAATACAAGATAAATGACGTTAATAAGGGGGTGGAAGAAAAAGGCCAAGATTAGATAAAAGTCTTACTAATTGAATGGAAGGAGATTAAGACTACCCCTATAAGGAGATCTAAAAGGAAACAAAGTGAGGAATAGGCAAGGAGGTAACCAAAACTCATTCTTCCTATTTTTTAATATGTTTTCTAATGTTAAAGAAATGAATGATCCTCTTAAGAAGCATTCGATTAGGGATACTTTTGAAGAAGAAACCTCTAATTATAGGGTTATTATAAACTAAAATAAAAGTTGACTATCTTATGAATAGTCTTCGTTGTTTGGGTACTAACTAGGATATTCAATACAACCATAAGCACCACCACTACAATAGTAGGATTGTGCTACACTACAATGTAATAAGAGTCAAAATTACTAGTATATTAACTTCAAATGAGTTAATACATATAAAGACATGTCTGGAGGAGTCCAACACTCATATTAATGTCTTGGTGATATATATATATATAATGAATTTAAAAATTCCAAAGAATAAAATTATGGAAAGATTTAAAGGGAATTCAATCATTTATGAGTCTCCCCTAATTTATAGTAGGTGGTTTTAATTGTGTGTTGGATCCTAGTGAGGTAAAAGGGTACAAGGTTAAGGTTAGAGGAATTGATAGGGAGTTAAAGCAAATGGTGAATCAGTTAGGAGTACTGGGCCTAAGATTTTTAGGGAATCTATATACATGGAGTAATAGGTAGCAGGGTAAGTTGCTTACTAGGAAAAATAGCTAACCAATCTTGGTTAACTAAATTCCCTTAATCCTATGCGAGCTTTGGTACCCCTATGTGTTTGTATTATTCAATGATTAAAATATTAAAGCTGAATATAATGTTCAATTCTAGGTCATTATTTAGATTTTTTTAATTACCTTTCAAATATATATAGATTTGAGGAAGTTATGAAAAATGCTTGGAGACAGGAGATAAAGGGATGTAAGGCTTTTAATTGATGTGGAAGTTTCAAAGAGTAAGGGAAGATATGAAAATCTTCCTAAAAAGCTTTGGCATAAATACTAATGCAACTCTTCTATTGGATAGATAGAATCTAAGAAAAGCTCAAGTTGAATGCTACAAGGATCCCTATAACCAAAGTTTGAGAATATTAGAAAATTCAAAATTATGTGAGTATAACTTAACCCTATTAATGCATAACTCCTTACTAAGGGAGAAGGATAAAGTAAATTGGCTAAAAAATGATATCAATACAAAATTTTTCCATAGTGTTATTCTTGCTTGTAGAAACAGGAACAAAATATCAACTTTGATCAATGAGAATGGGAACTCCTATAGGGAGATGGATATAAAAGAGGAAAAAGCATTAGATTATTTTAGGGAACTGATGAGTGTGAATGTTAAAGAAAGGAATGAACACATTGAGTCAGAAAGGGTATTTAAAGATAGAATAAATAAGGAAATGAAGGAATATCTAATCTTAACGAACATAAAGTCAAAGAGATTTTGTTTAGCCTAAATCCCAATAAGTCCCCCGGGTTCAGATGAATATAGTGCTGATTTCTTCCAATTTACTTGGAATGTTACAAGAAGGTTACATATTAAAAAATTTTAGGAATTCCTTTATAGTTCTATAATGCTACGAGAATTAAACAATATCCTTATCCCTAAGGTTAAGAATCCTAGCTCAATGTAGGATTTTTAACCTACATCCTATTTTAACATAGCTTCCAAGATAATCTCAAAAGTTTTAGCTAGTAAGCTAAAGTTTTCCCTTCAAAAAATCATAAGTCAGTCCCAAGGTTCTTTTATTATAGGAAGGTCCTTCAGTGATAACATACCAATAGTTCAGGAATTGATGAAATATTATCAATCTAAGAATGCAACTAGAAGTTGTGTGATGAAGATTGACTTATTGAAGGCTTTTGAGATAATCTAATAGGAAGTTATCACTGACTATTTGTAAGGGTTGGAATTTCCCTTTTTGTTTGTGAACTAGATTAGAGAACACATATCCTCCATCAAATTTAGTGCACTGATAAATAGGAATCCCTATAAGATATTTAAAAGGAATTAGGGGAATTAAAGAAAGGGATCCTCTTTCCCGTTATCTATTTACCCTTATTATAAAAGCCTCATCTAAAATGATCCAGCTTAAAACCTCTCAAGACAATAGGTTTGTATTTCAGCATAATTACAGTGCATTAAGAATCAACCATTTGGCATTTGTAGCTGATTTAATTATGATCTATGGGGCAAACTCTCATTCGTTGAGGTTATTAATAGGAACATTAAAGGACTTCTTAATGCTGCCAGGAGTAAAAGTGAATTTCTAGAAGAGCAAATTATGCCTATCTTTAGATGTATAAAATATGGAGGATTTAAGCAAAATATCATAATTATTTGTCAATCACCCTCCTTTAACATACCTTAGGGTTCCTGTAACCACTAAAAATTTGAGATTTATAGGTTGTTTACCCTCACTAGAATTATTCAAATACAAAATCAATTCTTAGTAAAATAAGTTACTAACTATGGTTGGGAGGCTATAAATTATCTCATTGGTTATAAGGAACATCCATGTCCATTAGAGTGCCCACCTCTAAATGTTAAAGAAGATTATGAAGGAAATTGAGAAGTCTATGAAAAACTTCCTGTGGTCTCAGGGAAGCTAAGGTAAACTAGGTTGAGCTATATTTACCAAATTAGGAAGGAGGATTAGGTATAGCTTTGATAAATGTCATATAGAAGGTGCTCTTGTCCAAAAAGGTATGGATATTACTTAATAAAAAAAAAAGAAATATGGTCAAAGTGGATAAATGAAATTTACCTAATGTATAACAATCTTTAGTAGATTAAATCAATTAAAGATCACTCTTAGAGTTTCACTCAAATTCTAAGGTTGAGAGACCAAGTTTATACCCTAATCAAATACAAAGTTAGAAATGGGAAAACACATAATTTGTAATGCTAATTCATTGTATGAGAGGGAAGAACTTGATCATTTGCTCCTTAAAAATCCTCTGAATGCCAAAATTTGTGACATCATCCAAGAAATGAATAGGTCCTGTACTTTAAAGGGTCCAACAATATTATAGTTGATTTTCCTTGGTGTAATCCAAATCATTTAGAGGATAATAAGGTACTTTGGATGCCTAACACATCTTATAAGTTCAATAATTCATTATGATTTCAGGCATTCAGAAGCTACTCTTTCACTATAGGCTAGTTTGATTTAATCTAGCGAAGAACTCTTATTTATAAAGCGTCATTAATAATTGGTTGGCAGCAAAAATGGACTTAGCATAATGGATTGATTTTGCAATGCTTCTGAACCACTCTGTCTTCTTCGTAAGTCCTCCCTAAACCTTATCTTATCTATAATTGCAATGTAACTATTCTTCGACCTTATGGTATACAAATTAACATATAATGAGTAAGTATTGTGGAATGAGAGATTGGTGGGAAATATTAAAGTGCTTTAGTATAAAAGCTAAGTACATAAAGCATGGTAGTTTATTGCTCAAAACAACATTTAATTGTTGTATTTACATGATGTGGAGATAGCGGAACTTAAGACTGCATAAAATATATACTTGAGGAACAACATATTGGTTGACAAACTAATAGGATAAATTAGGGAAATTTATATGGCACATGGAGGCACCATAAAAACAAGTCCACTCTAAGGAGCTTATGGAATAAGTAATCAGTTTGTAATTATGTATTGATTTTCTCATGTTTAGCACCCTCTCATATATATACATACATACATATATATATTCAGTTAATATTATCAAGAGGGTAAAACAATCCTTTTCATTGTAATGGTGTATAAACTTTGTTTAAGCTAATAAAATCCTTTCATTTTTCTAAAAAAAAGGTGTCTCCCAATAATTCATCAAGGTTAAATTTTATAGTCATTTAAGTTGAAGTTCTCATAAAACTATTACATATATCTCTATGTATTTCAATATCAAGCAAGCTATTTATGTATTGTTACTTTTTAAATATATTTTATTTGCTTTACGATATAACTCCTTATATATCAATTTTGTTTAAAGAATTTTGAATTAATTTGAAGGTATAATTAAATTTTAAGCTTATATATTACCACTAAAAATTTTTTATTAGAGTAATAAAAAATTATGCGAGGACAAATTTGTAAATTATTTTAGTTTATATACTAAACTTTTTATTACTATAATAGCATGTCTATGAATTTTAATAATAGCCAAGATCCAAAATCATTACATATTTTTTAAATGGTACTCTTTAGTTATCACATAATTATTTTAAAATTTTTAATTTTATTATAAACGAGCAAAAAGTTAACAAATATAATAGAGTAAGTTATGTGCTATAGAAAATAAGTAATATTTTTTAAAATGGAAATTATTAAACTATAATTAGTTTAACGTAAACTCAACCTATAAGAACTAGAAAAAGACACATTAAACGAGAAGAGACAAAAGTTGCAGTTGATGAGTAGACAAACTTTTTCACAACTACCATAATGTCTGTCGTTATGTGTAGCCAGCAGAACTTTAAGGTTAAACGACATAGGTGATGTGACAAATGTGGAAGGATAATATATCGTTCTTTCCAGTTTTGAAGTGTTTGTTTTAAGAACTCCTTGCTTAAGTGCCTGTTTGGTTCAGCTTTTGGAGGGTGAATAAGTACTTTTTTTACCGCAAAAGTTGTTTTTAAAAAAACTTAGTGTTTGACTGGAAAATCTAAAAGCACTTTTTTCTTAGAAATGGTTTTTTTGAAGTTAAAATATAGCTTTTTGATAAGCTCAAATTTGAAGCTTTTCAAAAAAGTTCTTTTTCAGGTAGATTTTTTAAATCAATTAATGAGCCTATTTTTTAGTCTCATTTACTTTTATGTTTTACACATAATTCCCACAAACGCATCTTCACATTTATTTTGAGATTTATATAATATTATTTGATTTTTTGTATATTTTAATATTTATTTTTGATATTAGTTTTACTTATATTATATTCTATATAAAACATTTTGTTAGATATACTTTTATTTATGTTTTATATAGTTTAAAATTATATAATAATTAATATATTGTGCTTTGCTTATTGTTTAATATATTTTAAATAATATTTATATGCATAAATAATTTTTATTACAAAATAAAATATAATTAAAATTAAAAGTGTTTTTTATTTTTATGTTGTCAAACAGTCTATTATATAAAGTTCTTTTAAAAAAAACTCTTTTTTAAATGACAGCCAAACAGTCAACTAACTTTTTAGAAAAGCTCTTTTTAGAAAAGTTTTATTGACAAAAGCTCTACTAACAAAAGCTTTACTAATATAAGCCCATCCAAACAGGCACTAAAAGGAGAAAATACAGCTAATACATAAATGACAAACAAGAGCATTAAAGGTTAATATCAAAAGTTTTTATCTTTAATAAAAGAAAAGTATTGTATGTTGGATTTGGGGAGTCCATTTTTATGGGAGATCTTTGTCATAGACCTAGTGATGGAACATTTTCATAGGATTTAACACCACACTTCAACCCAAAATCTTAAGACATTAAGTTTATGTGTCCTTTTCACTTATATTTCCTTTACTAGTTCCATCTCTTTCCAATGTAGGATTCCTACTCACACTTGACATCTCAACAATCTCTCCCTCAAGTGTGAACTTCCACATTGGGCTTGGGCTTCCCATCGAATGAAAGTCTTTTTTTAAAACCTTTTTTTAGCAGCTCAAGTATATGGTGTCACTAAGAGCCCTTCTATTTTATTAATGTTTGGGCCCACTAAGAGTCTCCTTGCTCTTCTTCGTGGGGAGGCAACCACGAGATTCGACTACTGTCTCTATACTCGTCCCTTGCCTAACTAAAGGCTCTGATACTGGTTGTTAGATCTGAGGAGCCCACTTTTATGGGAGATCTTCATTATGGATCTAGTGAGTAAACATCTTGATAGGCTTTGATGCCACACTTCAACCAAAAACTTTAATACATTAAGTTTACAAGTCATTTTCACTTATATGTCCTTCACTAATTCTATCTCTTTCTAATGTAAAACTTTTACTCACATTTGGCATCTCATCATTGTATTGGCTTATAACCGGTGAAGTAGTTTAAAGTAGACCATGATAAGATCTTTAATTAGTCATGACAGCAAGTGCCGACATTTAACAATGACAATTCATGTAAAGAATGTAATTAAGTTTAGAAGATGGCACTCTAGTCTTTTGTCTTTTTAGAGAAGAATTACGGAGCAACTAACCTTTTAACAATCTATGTAGTTTCAAACACATCCCGAACTCACCTTTTGTCTAGTCTTTTTTCTTACCATAAATGAATTAGGAGGCCATTTAACCTTTTGACAATCTACCTAGTTTCAAACACATTTTAGACTCACTTTTTTGTTCATTACGGGCTCTTTTTGCCATCCCTATTCATGAAGCCTCAGTCGTTGAAATTCAAATTATTTTTTGTTCTTTGTCTTACCAAACAGAAGTTTCAATGATATATTGCAGAAAAATTGGATGTCTGATACGTAAATTTTAAGTTTCATGTAATTTTCTCAAGTACCTACTATATTGAAAACGTTTTAATACACACAACATCTACTATCTAAAGCCCCTTCAACTGTTAACTAACTAAACTATCAAAACTAACTTTTCGGCAATTATGCAAGTTGTAACTCCTACTCTACTCCAACTTCACTGTAAAAATAAATATCCAGACAACTTCCACAATGCAACTCGGTCTTTAAGCATATTAATATTATCATTAAATCATGTACTTGATATGTTTATATAATTAACACAAACTTTTATGACATAATATACAATAGATCACTTTGATTCATATAATACCATCATTCTATAAATATAATAAAGCATTTATTGTAATAATAATTTATTATAAAATATGATTATCTATCTTGAAATTGTCCTTTATGATATCTGAAATAGCTTAATGGAAAATTATTATAGGCGCATAAGTTTTTAACTTATAAACTCACATGAGTGACTTGAGATAATTCTACAAGTAGTACAGATAAAATTATGACAAAAGTGTTAATTCTTATAGACTCATTTGTAACATTTTGATAATTCAATTGAAGTATAATTGTAATTATAATTACAATTAATTATAACTATAATAATATTAATTATGTCTCAACAAAATTTAACATTTAAAATTGGATTAAACCACTTTTTTTTTCTCTTAAACCATCTTTTATGTGTGACTTATTAGGTTCTTAAATATATTAACAATAAATATTGAATGTTGAAAATTGAAAATTGAAAATATGCAAGAATGATCTCAAAACATAGAAATTCCCATAAAGAGAGTTTAGAGCCTTAAGGTTTTCAAAAATATGGATATGGTTGTTAGAAAGTTGGTGAATCTTGATGGAAAGTTAGTTGAAATATTGAAAACTTAATGGGAATTACTAGGAAACTTGATTTGAGCAGTATGTACATGAATATTCAGAGAAATTTGATGAGAGGGTCAAAAATAAGGTCTGATATGACCTTTAGAACTTTTAAAATTTTAGGACTTTCTCACAAAATGTAGAAACTTTTGGAGCTTAATTGCTCAAGACACAAACTAAGGCACAGACATGTCCTTATACCATAGATACTACTAAAAAGAGTTTTGTTAATTTGTAGTTAGGACACTAATGTGTCTTAGGCCATAGATCCTACTATTCGACTTGACCTTAAGACACAATCTAAGTAATTGGCATGTCTTAGGCTTTAGGATAATATAGAAAACTTATGTTAAAAAAATCTTGGATAAAACTACCTGAGGGTATGTTTTTATAACAAATATCTTACATATAAGTTATAAATTTCCTAATATTATTGATCTATTACTCACAACTAAAGTAAATGCACCATTCAATAATATATAATATAGTCGTAAGTATGTGTCGATCCTTTGAGGAACCAATGTGGACTATAAATCTTAAGCTATTGAATAGTCTAAGCTAAATAAATAAAAAAGATATTTTTATAGATTCTGGTTAAAGAAATATATACTAAAATAAAACGTAAATAGGTAGCTAAGAGAATTAATAATAAGGAAATTTATCAAAAGAGAATTCAATAAAATATTAATGTTTAGACAAGCTCTTCATCTAGTATTAAATTTTATTTCATAAATCAATTAACCTAGAATAGATATATTTAACTGGGCTGGAAGGATATCTTAGATACTAAAACTACATTTTCCGAGTACTCTTCATTTGGTTAACTCTTACGTCCACTAAGCTAACTTACCTTTGAATGAATTAAGGTATGTAAAATCCCATAAAAGGTTTCAGCTTAATACTAAAAATATTATATAGGCCTCTCTCAAGCACCATGTTCAACGCTTATTGCCTACACTGTAGTCTACTACATGCATGCTTTCTATAGGTAATTGACTCAAATTCAAATATATTAACTATTATAACTAGATCATACATTAAGATCAATTAAAGGAAATTCACAAAAATATACCCATTCATAAATTAAAAGAAATCAATCTATAAAAAAGTAAAAAATGATTGGGCACTAGTCATAGTCACATCAATAAAATCAATAGAAAATAAAAAATATAGAAATAAATCTTGATGAAAAATCTTAATTTTGCCAACAACTTGATCTAATGTGATGGTATTTGGATTTTAATTCTTTGATGAAAATAGCCATGGAAACGGACTTTCAAGGGTTCTTGGAGCTTCCAATAGATAACCCTAACTTTTAGAAAGAAAAAGATAGATCTGAAGCGTAAAGTCTCCAAAAGTTTTTTAAAAATTAAGGTTTTGAAACTTTATATATGTTCTCATGCCTTTAAATACACTATGCGTCATAGCCATTGACCAAAACGTTTATCTATTTGCTTCCTATATAATTCCTATATGATCTCCAGCATGAATGTGTCTCCAAACTATGGATTTTTATTATTTTCCTTAAAATAAGTACACAGTCTTTGGCATGGTTACGTTACAAAATCGTGGATCTTAATGTCTCCATCATGATTATCATACTATCTCTGGGATGATTATGGCTCACACTGTTTTGCTATACATATCTACTTCAGTGTCATACGGTCTCTTTCAAACAGTTTCCTAGCTTAGATCCTTCGCTTTATCTGATTCATACAGGACACGGGCTAGCGTATGGGCTTGAGACAAACTGTTCCTTTAATAATTACAATTTTCTTTATGATTTTTGTTTGAAGTAGACTCCAATTCTGGAATAATTTCATTTGAAGCTCAGTTTATCAAAATTACTTAAAGATAAAAATAAGCAATAAGTTAATTTAACATTAAAATTAAGAAAAATACTTAAGAAAGTATGTATATTTTTCATGTACATCATATAAGAACCCCTGATATCTCAAGTTTTAGGATGACTTACAAAATCATTATATAAAAATTCTCCAGAAATATAATTCTATATAAAATTCTCATGATAGGTCATTTTAGTTAACCTATCATCTAAAAAGTACCCACATATTTGTTAAAGTATCTATAAATTTTTGTTTATGAGTTCAACTACTTCTTTTATAAAGAATAAATATACGTTAATCTTTACAATTTATCAATGTCTAATCGGGATATAGCAACAAATAGTAATATTTTATAGATAATATGTAAATGCAATATGAATCTTATAACTATAATCTCATCATAATTTTATTTAAAAATTTTATTTATCATATAGATTTTTTCTTTAACAATTTCCCATATAATTGGTTAAATATCTCTATACTTTGTCGACTACTTCCTTTATAATGAAGAAATATGACATAAGCTAATCTTTCGGCTCTATTAACATTCGATGTTAATAGTGCAATGATTAAAAACAATTTAGAGATAATACATAAACCAATGCTAATCTAGTAATTATAATCTCATTATAATTTTATTTATAAAATAAAATTATTTATCTTATGGGTTAGATAATTAATCAAACATACGTAAAAAGTCTCTCACTTGAACTAATTCAATTATTTAAGAATCTTATACCACATCATCATATGTCCATCACTTTAATACTAGGACTAATGAAGGAATTGTAGAAGAGTTTCATTAGGATTAACTTACTTAATCTTTACACTTTCTAATTTAATTATCATCTTAATTAGGAGGAAATGCTTCAAAATGTATTTGGATTCTTGAGTAATGGATTTATATTAATTTCATTAAAGAGATTCTTAATATAAGAAATTGCTTCAAAAATAAAAAAAATTATTTTTCTTAATTAGCAATCATTGCTACATTAAAACTTTTCTAACTTGAAATAACATTGTTAAGTGTAAAATATACCTTAAATAGGATTTACTTGTATTATCAAAATAAATTCAAAACCCATGTCACATTAAACTTAAACATCAACTAATATTGAATAATGGAAATATTCAATCCTTTTTGAGTATCTAGTTGTTAAATGCTAAACACATTTGGCATATGTAACTCCACTTTCATTGTGCATATTATTATCTTTTATAATTTTAAAATAATTAAAAAATCTCATTTTTACTTCTTCAAGAAAGACATGACTAAGCCGTAAGGTTAGTCTAATGAAAATGTCTCCATCTAATTGATATGTACTTAATTAATTGTATATTTAATCCATAGTACTTAGCGATTAATGACATGAAATAATTTAAAATACTCTTTTTGACTCATATATAATTTTAGATACAATTCGAAAATAAAAGAGTTAGAGCGAGTTGAAAGCACCATCTTTGAGTCATTTTCTGAAGATTCACACTTGCTCATCTTCACGGAGGAAGAAGAAGAATATTAAAAGCGAGAAAATGGCAAGAAAATGGAAGTGGCTGTAGTGGGTGACCTGCATGGCAAACTAGCGATGGAGGAGTTATGTGGCCATGGCTGGAGCCGCATTAGGATTATAGGAGCTGTGTGGCAACGAGGACACTGATGAGGCAACGACTGGATGACGAGACCAAGAGATGAGGAATTGAGAACGGTAAACAAACGGGGAGAGTCACAAGAGTGAGGACGAGGAAAGATGAAGCTTTGTTTTTTTCATTTTAGTTTTAAAGTTTAAGAAATTTAGCAACTTTTTGGTATTCTAAAACCACTTGGTACCTCCCGAGACGACTAGTGTACGTTGGCACCTTGAGTCGGTATCATATCAATAGTGGTAGTAGGCCAGTAGAATAAATACCGGCCTTCGTATCCCTACCTAGCATGTCGCAAGGATTAAAATTTTATTTTTATATAATTTATAAATTGGTTCGTAAAATTTAGTTTAATTTATGTCGAATCATAAAATTCTAAAGTTTGTAACATTATGATTAATCCTTAAAATGAAGTTAGATTGAAAAAAATGGTAGTCAAAGGAAAACATTAAAGAAATTTTAATCTTTCATTTTTATTTTCAAAGCAAAGTTAATAAATTAACACTAAGTATTACTTAACCTTTATATCATTAATATAGTTAGTAAATGTTATTTTATTTTAGAGTGAATACAACATCGTTAATTGTATAACTATTACATAGGATTATAATTATTTTAATTTCTTATGAAAATTGTAAATAAATTAGTTATACAGTTTTCTTTGCCTATAGGGAAATAATTTGTTTTAATTTTTTATTTACAATTTTGTTTTGTCATCATAATTAAATTCAATTTTATATATCCAATGCGTATTGCTACCTTTTGCCATAGAAATTAAATTTAATTACAAAATAGTTGTCTTTGCTCGATAGGGAAATAAATGTTTGAATATATTACATAATAAAGTATTATCTTCATGGTATGAATATATGCATATGTTTCTTATATTCTAATATTATATCATTACAAGAAGTTGAAATTAGCGACGGAACTTTACCGACGGTGAAGAAACCGTAGGCAATTACCAACGGAAATAGTATAACCGTCGGTAATTTTGTTTGGAAATATTAGTTTAGCGATGGTAGAAATATTCGTCGCTAAATTCGGAAGAAATAGTTTACTGAAGGATATAATCGTCGGTAAAAGTCGTTGTCAGTCATCGGTTTTTAACCCTCAGAAAGCGATGTCGTTTGTTTAAAACCAAACGACGTCATTTTTCGACTAAAGGTTTAAACGTTTATAACTAAACCACAACAACGTCTAGGACCGTTCTCGGGAATCCAGCCATCAGGGACTCATTTACCTTCACCGACTCTCATGTCACTTGGAATCTAAGAAAATAATTATATCATTGTGATTTATCTTTGCAATACACTAGACTCAGCTTTAAACTAATTATATTATTATTCTATGACTGTAACAATTATTCTCATAATTGAATTCAAAATTTGTACTTCAATATGATATTCAACAAATCGCAATATCCTATTACATATATTGTGTAAAATATTAGATTCAAATTCAAAATCTTATATTTCTACAAAATTCAATAAACAATGAATTTAAGGTAGAAATATGGGACCAAAGAGACAACGAGATATAATGTGGCTCAAGTTCAGACGCATGTTCGAAGGTACTTACTATGAGGGTGGACCATCATAGTCTCCAGCTGTAACGAAATCACCACCTTCACCTCCAGGGCCTATAATTGCAGATGAAGCATCATCTATTGCTCCTGATGCTTCACCGTCCACCACCCCTATACCAAATAAAGGACCGCCAGCCTGCAGTTAAGGGAGTTGATGGAAGAAAGTTATCATAATAGTCAATAATCTGTAAGTGAAATCGCATGAAACACTATATATGTTTATAATTAAGTTATAGGTTTAAGTTTTTGCAAATGGTATAAAATTATTTATTCTTATATTAGGTTGATTTCGTCTAGACCGTGTTCTAGACATATGACTTCTACATTTAAGGAGATGATTGATCCTGAAGGTTATATATGGAAGAAGATCTCTCAGGCCACAAAGACATTTACTTTCAGGAGTTTGAGGTATAATATGCGAATAATTTTCTTTTTCATTTATTTGTATACATTAATTACATAAATATTATTAAATTATAAGTTATCCAATTTTTTCCTTTTAATTTCAGAAACAATTTTATTAGGATTCTGGTATTGACAGGGTCATACATAGTGTATGGGAGAGGCGAGCTTGTATATGTTATCGCGACTTTATTGGTACGATACACAAGGCTGGTATACGACCGTCTTATATTTCTGAGGGCATATAGAGTCATTGGTAGGAGCACTGGACATTACCTAAGGTAATGTTCATCTCACTACATAACTCGGTCAACAGACGTGGAGGGCCAGGGGGAGACAGTCTTCCCATTTATACGGGAGGATCAATTACCCACCACAAGCATATAGAGAGACTTGTAAGTATCTAACTATTACACTTATATTCTAATTTTTTACTTTGCTGTATTTCAATTTAAATTGATGTGTGAATGTTGTGATGAAAATATGTGTATTATAGATAATGATCATGGTATAAATGTCTGGTGCCATATATGACTGTGGTGAGTTATTTTCTTTGTTCAATAAGGGGTAATATCATAAAAATAGAGGAGACTTTGTCGAAATTTTTATAAATTCTAGTTTAACTTAGAACATTTTATTTTTATGCAGGAAAAGTCTATGGGTATAAAGCCTACACCCAGTCAGTTGTTTTTGCATACTCACACTTAAAAGCATGACGGTGTGACATTCTTCAACAGCCGATGTAGAGAACTGAATGTATGTGAAATTTATGCTTTAATATTCATTCTTAATAATTATCACTTACTAATTATAATATAAGCATTGCCTCCTAATAGGACCAAATACAAGAAACAATTCAGCGATATTCTCAGGGAGAACAAGCTTTTGATGATAGTCAAGCATATTTTGATGTAATGGGAGGTAGGGACAGTCGTGGAAGGATCTTCGGGCTAGGCTCATTTAGGAACACATGTTATTCACACTCCTCTACGTTCAGTACAGCAGCATCAACTAGACGGTCGACAATGGAACATATCCATTAGCTTGAGAGCACAGTGTAGACCTTGAAAAGTCAGTTGCAACAGACAATGGAGTACATGACTAAGCTCCAAAATGATGTGAAGCAGTTGAAGGGAGGGCTAGAGACTCAGACCATCCGCACTCACTAGGACAATAGGATTGTTGTAGTCATTTGGTTTGAATTTATGTACAATTTAATGTTTTTATTATCACTGAAGAAAATTTTTACTTTATATGATCAATTAATTTTCTGTTTAAACAAATTAAATATATAAACAAATTAAAAAATTATACATAGATAATTTATAGCTGTTGAAATTATCCATTAATAATAAGATTATGAAATCAAATGTAATGTCGGGATTTTAAAAAAGAAAATTTAATATCTTTATGGTAGAGTAATTGCCGAGGGTTTCAGATAAATCGTCGCTAATATTTATGGTATTTACCAATGAAATTTTAGTTTCCATTGATAAATTGAGTCATATTTACCAACGATTTGTGATAAACCGTCGGAAAAAGTTTATGGTTGTTACTGACGGAATTTTAGTTTCCGTCAGTAAATTGTCAGAAAATATTTATATTTTTACTGTAGATTTACCGACGGTTTATCACAAACTGTCTGTGCTTATACCGATGGAAACGATTCTTTCTATCAGTAAATATACCGATAGAAAGTATGTTCCATTGGTAGTTATGTTCCGTTGGTAGTTTTTTCGACGAATACGAGGTTCCATCAGCAACTTTATTGACAGCTAATTTCACAATGCATTTTTTGTCGGTGAATACCATCACAAAATTTAATGCCGACAAAAAAATTAACGTTCTCCGTCGGTATTTTCTGTCAATAAATGTCCTTTTTCTTGTAGTGTTATATGGTGACTATTTTCTTAATTAGAAATGAAAGGTTTCTTATATTCTAATATTATATGGTGACTATTTTCCTAAAACATAGAAATCTCATTCATTAATGTTTCTTGCATTCATGCATGGTAGATTGATTCTATTACTGTAATTCACATTACTAATACCATACAAGAATCTCCAATTGTTGGGCACCAAATTCCAGAACCCAACTCTTGCGAAAACATAAAGCCTGAGCGTATTATCCTATAGGGTTATTTCCATGAATCCTTATTAGGTATTATCTCATAGGGGTGGTGTGCCCCATAACAATCAAACATCAAAACAAACTTATTACTCCAACTCAACTACATACGCAGAAGTCAATATGAACATACATAATCGAACTATTTCAATCTATCATTTCATTTCTAAAATAATAGAGTTTGAAAAACTTTATTTACATATCAAAAGCCACACCATTGGCTTATTACAAAATACAATTAACAAATTTCCGAAAGTTCCTTTAGGCTTTTGATCACCTGATCTCATTTTCTTCACTTGAAGATGGGACAGCAGGGGGGTGAGTGTTGGATCCCGCTTCCGGAACCCAACCTTGCCTTGCAAAACATCATTAAACATAAGATAATGATCACATCTTAAGCGTGGTTCCTTGAAAATCTCATCTTGCTTTGATACCACAGATGTTGGGACTCGATTTTTGAAACTGGAGCCCAACCTAGAAATCATAATTTGAAAACATGTACTGAAACGTGAGTGGACTTGCACTTACTCAAAGGTGTGGAAACAAACCAAAGAGAAATTCATGGAATCAAATCGGATCAAAATCGAATGGCTCAATCGAACTGAAACAAT
>JANIJH010421872.1:0-17896 GCA_024520975.1 Erythroxylum areolatum
GCATGTATACTATGTGCATGTGCAACCAATCAGTAATTATAGAGACTATATGCCATATGCGCATGCCGAGATATAATGTAATATCCCGAACCCGTCCCAATTACCAAAATACCCTTTCCTATAGGAGGTGGGATGTTACACATGACCACGCCGAGATACGTTTACACATTCATAACTCATTCCAATTTACCATTTTTCCCTTCCCATCGGTGATGGGATGTTACAAGATTAAAGTAGTCTTAAGTGCCAAAAATCTTCAGTATTATCTCTCCCCTGATATGAAATTGAGGTGGAATCTATTATGTGGTCTTTCAGGTTACTCTATTAGTTTTGTTTCTTACTCTTTTGTTCCTGTATATACCTTCTTTGTTTTAAACTCATTGTAATGTTGTAATAGTTTTTTTAAAAAATTGAAATAGTATTAAGTTAACTAGTGCTAAACTATAGCAATATCCAAAAGAGAGTAAAATCCAAGTCACCCCTAGCTATTTACAGTAACTAACACACCTTCACATGGAGAATCAACTAGGGACTATCTAGAACTAGAAAGAAAAACCAAATGGTATCCTATTTGTGATCAGATATGCCATCTCGCTCGCATACTCTGGGTCAATTGATGCTCCTTGCTTCTTGCCACTATGCTCGCTCGAATTTCATTCAAGATTTTATCCGTAAACTGATGTTTTTCAGATGTTTCATGCTTGTACACTCTAATATTCCTTTCTTTCCATAACTGATAGATGGAATGAGTGAAGGCAGCTTTAAACAACATTACTAATGACTCATATACACCCTTGAAGGGTATTAGGGTCAATATCTTTGAAATAACTACCAAAGGGAGTTATATGAAGACCATATGCACGAAATGTTATAAAAACACATCTGTGTATGTTAATTTCATCGATGAAATATACAAAAGTATAGAAACGAAGAATCCTGCAATTGGTAGCAAAAAGTTCTTTAACTAATGGAATCCCAACAAGAATCCAAGTACGTAATTTTTAGTTTTATATGCATATGAAACGATCCTGTTTAACATGATCTGTGTGATTGTGTTTTATCTTGATTATTTCTTACATTGGTATCAGAGCCAGTTAATATTTTTTATGTTATATGCATGCGTAAATCTGTGTTTTGGGATATGCTATTGCTTATTATATAATCCAACATAGAAATGTCATTTTGCATTTGTCTCATCTTTCTTAACTGTTGGGAAGACGATTGTTGAAAGTCTTCGTTCTTCAACAGTGAAAATAGTTCTTACAAAAACATTAAGAACAAAAAGAGAGTGTTTTGTTTTTTTCTTCATTTTTTTATGAATGTTTTTATGTATGATCTTCAATAAGTTGTTGTTTTCATTTCTTCTCTCCAGAGGATGCATTTATTTTCAAAAGCTAGAGAAAATTTTTATAAAAAAAAACAAACGAAGAAAATGAAACAAAGGAAGAAGAGGAAGAAGACTCTCCTTCCTTCTCTACAGAGAGGCATATGTTTTTTCTCAAACGTTGCATTAGTTAATCAACAAAGAGGCACGTGTCTAGTTTTCTCAAAAGTTGAATGGCTACTACTTAAGACACTCAAAAGTTACAAACAAATCTTTTGTCTTCTTATGCTTATATGTTTAACGATATAATACATGTATAATGAGACAAAAGACTTAACAACTAAATTTTTTGTTTTTGGATATATGTTTTAAATTATATGTAACATAAAGAATTAGAAATATGTTTTCTAATTTACACAAACTAATTAAGTTAGTTAAATTAATTTCTAATATTTTATATTAATTATAACTAACTTGTTTAGTTCAAATAAACTTATAAATAAGTTTCTAAAACCAACAAAATTAGAAATGAGCTTTCTAATTGTATTACTTTTTGTTGAATTAAAATTAGACATATGTTTTCTAATTAAAATCAAAACTAATTTGTTTAGATGAAATTAGAAAGGAATTTCATTATAAATTAGTTTCTAATTAAACCAAGATAAATTGATTGGTTCAATTATAATTTAGATTAGAAATAAGTTTCTAATTGATTAGAAATTAATAGCATAATTTGAATAGTTCAATAAATTGCTAATAGAATTAAATTGTTTCCATAATATGAGCATGAGTTTACTATGTGTTAGACAAAATAATTTGTTATTTTAGGCACTCTTCTGATTCCTAAAAATTTGTTTTTAAGGAAAATGCCTATTATTAAACAAACGCCTAAGCTTATTCGTTGTGAGGCACATAAGAGACAAATTGGTAGCATGTATGTAAAATTAGTTAACATGCGTTTAATGCCTGGAGAAGGTCTAACACAAAATGTTATTTCAGTTAATAACATGATGCCAGAATTATACTTTGGAGGTTGTCGTACTTATACGAATGTCGAAGTAAAGTACATGACTTTGTTTGTAACATTACCTTAACCTGAAGGCAAACTATTACGAATACTCTGGAATACTATGCCTAACGAGAAAACTTATAATTTGTTAGTGATGACATTTATTAAAGAGAATGCGTAAAAGGGAGTTGATTAGGACTTTGTATCCTATAGGCCTTTCAATGGAAATAGTAAGAGCTATTGTATATCGAGCTTCGCAAACTGTGTCACGCGAACTCGTGAACTCATTTCCGCATAGGATTCGTTACCTATAGATTATTAGTAGGTTGTAGCATATTTAATGCAATATGTTGTTTTATATGAACAAAGTCTTGATATTTATTTATGTAATATGTTTACATGAATTTTATATAGGAATTCATCTAAAGTAAAGTAATTAGGATTCGATTGTTGTATGAATGATGATTGAACACATTTGTGGACTTTTGATTTCTAAGCAATTGTGATCGAATTATTTACTCTATGAACGATTAATGTGACATTAGTGTGCATATATCTTTCTTTCTTATTATAGAAACTTAGTGTTTCAACATGGCTACTACTTCAAAAAATATTGTTGCTGAACTCAATAGGGTGAGAAACTCAATGGTGACAATTATGAAACCTGGAATGTGAAAATCCAATATGTACTGGAGGAATAGAGGCTCTTGAACCGTTAAACATAACCATGGAAGTTCATGAGGAGGGCAATACGGCCCAGCATAAGAGGGACCATGAAGTATATGAATTATGAAAAAAGAAGAACTCTTTAGCTCGCATCATGTTGCTGAGTAGCATGGATAATGATATCATGCGTAAGTTCTGTAAATTCGAAACTGCAAAGGACACGTGGTCCGCACTGGCTGCTCGTTTTGGAGGTGCTTCAGTGACCAAAGTGAGGTCACTTACTATTAAGTTTGATACTTATAAGAAGTTCCCAGATGATACAATGCAAAATCATCTAAGGAAAATGTCCAACATGGTAAATGAGTTACGTGATGTTGTTGATGAGCTTTCTGATGAACAACAAGTGCAAGCTGTGATTCGTTCACTGCCTCAGAGTTGGGAGCATATGAAGATGCACCTAACTCATAATGCAAACATCAAGATAATGAAAGATGCTATGAGGCATCTTATCTTGGAGGAAGAGTATCTTAAAGCCTCAAAGATGTCTTTTGAGACATATGCAGTTAGTTTTAGCTCACATGGAACTATGAACAACAAACTCAAGCATCATGGTGGATATAAGTGGAAGAAGAATAAGAAATTCAACCACTCTCCTCAAGAATCTAAGAAGGCAAAATGGAACCAATGTGGAAAGGGAAAACGTCCCTTTAAGAAGAAGAACATGAAATATGTGAAATACTATAATTGTGGTACTAAGGGCCACTTTGCTCAAGATTGTACCGAACCGAAGAAGGTACAACTTTATAGTACAAACATGTGAATGTTTCTTATTATGTTTTTCTAACTGAATCACATCCTTTGTGGATTGAAGACTTAGGAACATCCAACCATGTAGCGAAGGGTAGAGATGCCTTCGTTGAGTTTCATAAACTCCCACATGATAGTCGATGGTTTTATGTAGGTGACAATTCCAAAGTTGATATATAAAGAATTGACACATGTAAATTAGACATGCGTGAAGGACGACCTCTCATCCTCCATGAAGTATTATTTGTTCCACAGATTCGTAGGAATTTCTTATCTGTGTTGATATTGGTTAGACTTGGTTTTAATATAAATTTTTATAGTGATGGAATAAATTTGTATCTTGGATCTATTAATTATGGTCATGTTTTTTTATATGATGGTTTTATTGTACTGGATATGTTAAAAGAAAATAATAATATTAGTTATTCATTATTTACATCTAGTAATTCCAATAATGATGCAACTTTGTGGCATGCTAGACTATGTCATATTGGTCAAAATCGAATTAGTCGATTAGCTAAAGAAGGGCTTTTAGGTAATCTAAGACAAGTAGATCTACCTACATATGAGAATTATTTAGATGGTCAAATGGCAAGAAAGCCATTTGGAAAGGGGAAACGAGCTTTATATCCATTGCAATGAATTCATTCTGACATTTGTGGTCCAATGAATGTAAGGGCTAGACGTGGGGCAGTTTGTTTCATCACCTTTATAGATGACTATATCCGATATGGTCATGTCTATTTGATTTCTCATAAATCAGAAGCATTCGATTGTTTCATAAATACATGAACTTGGTTGAGAATTAATTAGATAAGAAAATAAAAGTATTACGAACTGATCATGGACAAGAATACTTGTCAGAAAAGTTCAAGGCTTTATGTGATGAGAAAGGAATAGAGAGGCAATTAACAATTCCTAGAACCCCACATCAAAATGGCATCGCTGAAAGACGAAATAGGACGTTATTAGAAATGATTAGGTTTATGATGGCCCAAGCAAATTTACCAATCACTTTTTGGGGTGATGCATTGCTCGCAGCCACCTAAGTACTTAATCGTGTGCCTACAAAATCAGTTACTAGCACACTATATAAATTGTGGACTGGTAGGAGACTTGATATGTCAAGTCTCAGACCTTGAAGGTGTGCAGTCTATGTTCATGATCTCTCTCACAAACATGAGAAATTAGGCCCAAGAGGGAGAAAAAGTATTTTTATTAGATAGTCATAATACTCAAAAGGATACGTATTCATTAGTGAACAAGGTAATTGAGGTTTAACTGAATTTGAATAATGAGATGTAACATTCTTAGAAAATGATTTCCCCAAGCAAGGCGAAATAGGTAAAGACCTATTGCTATATGAGTCGCTTGATCAGAATGATTATGTTATGAAGAATCAAGATGAGGAACTTCAAATAAGTGGGAGCAATTCCACAGAAAGGTTCTTTATGATGACTGATCCGAGTAGGAGCAATTAGATCAATCATGAATTTATTTATGATGAACCTCGTTTAAGATGAAGTAATCGAGGAATAATTCCCCAACGTCATTTTGAGATTGAAGGAGAAATTAATATGATTGTTCTGCAAGAGGAAGAAAAGCTAACTAATATCAATGAGGCTCTTACTGGCCTTACTAAAGAAGAATGGATGTAAGCAATGAAAGAAGAAATGGTTTCTTTAAGCTCCAATCAAGTATGGGACTTAGTTGACCTCCCCGAAGGGCGTAAAGCAATTAGGAACAAGTGGGTTCTCAAAATTAAGCAAAAAGCTGATGGTAATATCGAAAGATATAAGGCACGTCTTGTAGCAAAAGGATATACATAACAAGAGGGAATTGATTACGAGGAAACTTTTTCACTTGCTATGAAGTTTTCTTCAATCTGTCTTATTATGGATGATGTAAAAACTGCTTTTCTCAATGGAGAATTAGATGGAGAAATTTATATAGAACAACCTGAAGGTTTCATTGAGGCAGGTCAAGAAAATAAAGTATGTCGGTTATTAAAATCAATTTATAGCCTGAAGCATTCTTTAAGATAATGGTATATTCGTTTTCATAACGTAATCATTTCTTATGATTTTCAAATGATTGATGAAGACCATTATGTGTATGTTAAGAGATCCAAAGATAAATTTGTGATTTTATCTTTATACGTGGATGGTATATTGATTGCTTGTAATGACTGTGTGCTTCTTACGCAAATCAAAGATTGGTTATCATCTGAATTTGAAATGAAAGACATAGGTGAAGCGGCATACATTCTTGAAGTAAAGATTTCAAGAGAATGTTCGAAGAGATTGTTATCACTTTCACAAGCGATGTACATACAAAGAATTCTTGAACGATTTCGTATGCAAGATTCCAAACCAATTGATAATCCTATTGCTAAAAACGAAGGCCTTAGTAAGAGAAATTCCATCAATGCCACAAGAACAGGAACAAATGAAGAATGTTCCCTACTCTAGTGTAGTTGGAAGTCTTATGTACGTAATGATGTGTACAAGACCAGATATTGTTACGCTATTGGGATGGTGAGCAGATATCAATCAAATCCAGGCCAAGCACATTGGAAAGCAGTAAAGAGAATATTGAGGTAACTAAAGGGAACTGTGGGCTATGCATTATGTTATCAAGGAAATGATCTATGTATACAAGGGTATACAAATGCAGACTGGGAAGGAGATTTAGATGAAAGAAAATCTACCTCAGGATATGTATTCTTACTAAACTATGGAGCAATATCATGGAAAAGTAAGAAAGAATCTTGCGTTGCATTATCCACAATGGAAACTGAATTTATAGCATTTTCAACTACAGTACAAGAGGCTGTGTGGCTTCATCAATTATTAGTGCATTTGGGAGTCATTAAAAGTGAAATTAATCCAGTGACCATCAACTGTGATAGTCCAGCTGCAATTGCTTATACAAAAGACCCCAAATTTCATTGTAAGACAAATCAAATATATACCAAGTATAATTATGTGAATGATATAGTTGCACGAGGAGATGCGAACATAAGATATATATCTACACGAGATATGATAACACACCCAATGACAAAGCCAATTTCTAGAGATGTATACATTGGGCATGTAAAGTCACTAAGACTACGTAGATGTTGAAATGTACTGATAAATATTTCTCTATGTATGTTCACTCAGTCTAATGTCATATGTTTGGATATAATGTATGATGAAGATTATACATTGTGTATCATTTGATTCATGAATATATGTGTTTGTGTATAAATATATTTTGGGATGAATCATAAGTATATGAGGCAGATTATAGATTGGCCCTCTCACACGGGAAATCACCTCTAGTGTTTATACCTGCTAGAGATGAGTCATTTTTAAAGTTTATTATCTAAGCGATAATTGAGAGCGAGAAACTTAAATTATAAATGCCGCAAAGAAATTGGTTCGACGTATTTGTTAATCATTATATCTGTCTTACTTTGCCAGATGTGAGTTCTGAACAGGTTTTGAGTAGATAAGTGAACTCAAGTTAAATATTGAGTATGTTTGAACTATCATTTGTATGGTATTTCTTGAATGAAAGATGTTTAAGTTAAACGAAGAGAGTAAATACTGTAGCACATGACTCATAACATGTGTGCACAACTGACCATAAAAAGGGATTAATGTAATTCGCAAGACCTTATCTTACATTGTGTAAGACTTTTGAGGTTGAGAAGAACCTCATCATATACCCTTATGACTCTTGTTTATTCTTGAGAATTGAATTTAAGGTTTGCGACTTTAGGTTATTGTCAAAAGATCATGCAAGATGCGATCCTATGGAATAATTCTAGGAAAGCAAATTAAATTTAATTCAAAATAGAATTGAGAAAAGAAGAAGGTCATTTATTTTAGATTATTGACTCGCATGAAAAGTATTCATAGATGGCCATCGTCTCTTTAGTAGAGAATTTGAATATAGTCATAACTCAAGAAACTAAATGAGATCAAAGAAAAATGAAAATGCAAGATATGACCTAGGGTATAGCATACAATGTCTACTCTAGGACACTTAAGTCCTAGAATTAATTTGTTAATCGAGATGTCATATACTCATAACAGGTATATAGGAATGTGCTCATGTCGTATGTTGGTTACACCGGTTATTAAACAAGTATGAGCACTGCAGAGTCTATTTTTTAATAAGACTAAACCATCATGTGTAAGTGGGAGATAATGACTCATATACACCCATGAAGGGTATTAAGCTCAATATCCTTGAAATAACTACCAAAGGGAGTTTTATGAAGACCCTATGCACGAAATGTTATAAAAAGACATCTGTGTATGTTAACTTCATCGATGAAATATAAAGGAGTATAGAAACAAAGAACTCTACAGTTAGTAACAAAAAGTTCTTTAACTAGTGGAATCACAACAAGAATCCAAGTACATGATTCTTTGTTTTATAAGCATATGAAACAATCATGTTTAACATGATCTTTGTGATTGTGTTTTATCTTGATTATTTCTTACAATTACATTGACCTTAGTGTACTGAGTACGATTGACATACCATTGTAGTGTTCCTTGCTAGTCAAATAGTGACGTCTTGGCTCCCACCATATGTTGGATCCTACCCCAACCCACTTTGGAGTACTCACACGTAAAGAATAGGTGATTGCGATCTTCATCCGCTCCATGACATAACACACATTGCTATTTCACTACACTTTGTTCACAGTTTGTTTATAATAACCAACCAAGTGATAAAGGATGCTTTCGAGCTCAAATATTACATCCAAATAAGATGAAACCAAGATACTTTATTGGTGTCAAGGTAGAAAATCTAATGACAAGTGGCAT
This sequence comes from Erythroxylum areolatum, assembly GCA_024520975.1. NCBI lineage: Eukaryota > Viridiplantae > Streptophyta > Magnoliopsida > Malpighiales > Erythroxylaceae > Erythroxylum > Erythroxylum areolatum. The sequence continues at coordinate 8,639 of JANIJH010421872.1, forward strand.
TAGTAAACCCTCTACTCGAATTAGGTGTCTAGAATATAGCATCAGGTAGTGTTCTATCCCCAGTGTGAGGAAGATAAGTCATCAGTAATTCAGCCCCTCTAAATTTGTTTCTCCATTCTTCGTCAGATGTGAGTTTAGATACCTTCGCTTCCAATAGTAATTGATTTCGAAGATGGGTTATAATTAGACTTTTCGTAAGGGGGCTTACCTCACACTAGTTGTCCAGACAAAACTAGGTTTCAGACCTCCATTGATGCAGTGTTTGATGAAAGGGTAGAAAAGAGGCCTCAATTTCAACAACTCGTTAAAGAACCAAGAGAAATGGATAGAATTATCTACTTGCCAGAAATTTCAATGTTGGATATAAACCTGATGGATCCACTTTGTCCATAAGGCTTCTTTGTCCGTGATTAAGCACTGTAGTTTCTTGCTAATTAAGACTCGTTGCATAGCTACCATAGAATGGATACCGAGACCTCCCACCATCTTTGGCTTGATAAAAGCACTCCATTTGACCTTTAAATCACCCCCTCGTATCACGCTTCCCAACCCACAAGAAGTTTTTTAACAATCTGTCAATCTCCTTGATTAGTTTTCTGGGTAAGACCGTATGCGCTAGCCAATGTATATGCAAGCTACTAAGCACCGACACAATTAAGATGAGCCTTCCCCCATAGGACAAGAATCGGCTTTGCCATGATTGTACTATTTATTTTATCCTTTCTAGTATAGGAAGGCATTCACTATACTTCAGTTTACGAGGAGATAACATCACGCCTAAGTACCGCAGGTAAGGTAGCTGAAGGGTGAGCCCAATAGCCTACTGGAATTCCCTTGTCTGTTGTACATCCGTTGAAATGATTAAACTACTTTTCTTGAAATTTATCTGGAGACCAAACCAATGGGAGAATGTTGATAAAGAGTGTATCAGGATGAAAAAAAAGGGTGGATCTACTTGTAATATATCTTTCCTATTTTCATTCATTTGATACCAACAAGTAAGCATTTTCTAATAGTTTTGACTTGATTCTTTCGCAGAGAAAGGGGAAATGCACTTCAAGTTGTATCGAGTTGCACGGCAAGGCAATTGGGACATTGCAAAAAAGATTTATGAAACTAAAGGAAAGGAAATAATTAACTACAGGATCACCGAGCAACGTGAGACTGCTCTTCACATTGCAGTCTCTGAAGGTCAAACTGATTTTGTGTGAAAGCTAATCAAGGGAATGACTAAAAAAGCCATAAAATCTCAAGATAAGTTAGGCAACACAGCTTTTTGCAATACAACCACTTCTGGGAACGTTGAATTGGCTCAAGAAATGATAAAAGAGTTCAAGGATTTGGCCAATATCAGAGGAATTAAAAGAATGTTGCCAATCTATGTGGCAGCTTTGTTGGGACATAAGAACATGGTGTCCTACCTCTATGATGAAACCTCAGATAAAGTATTGAAAAATGCTGAACGCATAGATTTACTGGTCACTCTAATGATATTTATGGTGAGTAGTACTCTGCATCTTTATGATTACTAGTTCAATGGTCTATAGAATTATCTGAAATTTGATCAATTCTTCTTTCCAAATGTTACATTAAGAATGGTCGAAAAACACAAAAGAATGGTCAAAAAACACAAAGCTTTAGCTGCTGCTCGAGATGGGAATCGAGAAACAGCATTGGATGCATTAGCTAGAAAGAAAATTGGCCAAGCTCAAGCCAAATGCTTCAACTTGTTATATCAGTTCTCTAACCTCAACTAGAGTTCGGATTAATATTTAGTGTGGCTGAATATAATTATTTGGTTTCAAGCTGTGGCGCAGATCTGAAGAGTAATCCTCTTCCCAGAGAAGCATCTTAGCTTCTCCATCTCCTATGGGAAAAAGTCCAATTGTGTGATCACAGGACAGTATCTAAAGTAATTAGATCAACTCATTTACTTGTTGGAAAAATCGGGTAATTTTTCCCTCTAAGGTAAACAACTAGTGAAGTGAACTAATTCGCTAAAACCTGGGAAAGACCGTCAAATGGACTCCTAAGACAGAATTACCATTCTACATAAAATCCTAGGAAAGGACAGAGGAGTCACAAATGGTCCTATTTAAAACACGACCTCCTAGACAAAAATTATGTGCACAGTGTATTTATCACAACCGAACCTGTATGCACACTAATAGTAAACACACAAATAAATTGAACACAATACTGCAAATATACCCGACAAATAATATTGAATACTATACTATAACTTGAAAAGAAACAAGACAATAAATGAGGAATAAAAGAAATAAGGAAAGAACGCACCTAGAAAATTTGATAACGGAGTTCAACCAATTGTGCCTACATCTCCGGAGCACTACTCAAATGGCCCACTTTTATTTAATGTAGGAGAAGAGATATAAATTTGGGATGATTACAATAGGAGGGGAGAACTCCTTTTTATAACTACCAACCTTGCCCCCAAACACATAAACTTTCGATGTGGGAGAGCTCCTTTTTATAACTACCAACCTCCCCCCCCCCCCCTAACACTTAAACTTTCGAAGTGGGATTGAAAAAGTGCCAAATAGTAACAAATCTCCATCTTACACAATTTCTATCCCATTCAATATAAATCTTCTCAATCAAACAAATAATAAAAGCAGTCTTCACGGTGCTTTCAAATTTTACACCGTCAGACGCTGACTCAAATATGCAATATATTTACCAAGTTTAAACAATGTTCAAACTTGGCTCTTGTAACCACCTTGGTCAGCATATCTACAAGATTCTCTGGAGTTTGAATCTTCTAAATAAGTATCTCCTCTTCTTCTAGAATTTCTCGCACAAAGTGATAGCAAACATCAATATGTTTCATCCTTGCATGAAAGTATTGATTCTTTGCTAAATGAATAGCACTCTGACTGTCAATATATACCTCAAGTTGTTTCTGACCAACTCCCAAGTCTCTAAGCAACCCATGAAGCCAAATTGCCTCTTTTACAGCTTCTGTAATAGCCATATACTCAGCCTCTGTTATAGACAAAGCCACCGTTGATTGCAAAGTAAACTTCCAACTAACTGATGCCTTTGTTAATGTGAACAAATAGCCAGTTGTAGACCGTCGCTTATCTAAGACACCTGCATAGTCAGAATCGCAATATCCAACTATGCGATGACCAAGTAATTCATCCTGCTCAAATGCTAAACCAACATCTACAATATCTAGGATATGCTGTAGAATCTATTTCACAGCTTGCCAATGAACCTTACCTGGATCATGCATGTACCTACTTGCAACACTAACAGCCTGTGAAATATCTAGTCTTGTACACACTATTACATACATCAAGCTTCCAATTACATTAGCATATGGGACTTTTGCCATGTATTCTCGCTCTTCATATGACTTTGAAGATAACTGGTTACTCAGTTTCAAATGAGGAACAAGTGGGGTACTAATAAGTTTTGAGTCTTCATGTATACCAAAATGTTGTAATATCTTTTTCAAATACTGCTTCTATGACAACCAAAGCTTGCCTCTCTCTCTGTCCCTGCTTATCTCCATGTCGAGAATCTTCTTGGCTTCTCCTAAATCCTTCATCTCAAACTCTTTACTCAACTAAGCCTTTACTATGTCATTTTAACTTTGGCTCTTTGCCGCAATCAGCATATCATCAACATATTAGAGTGGGTAGATGTAGGACCCATCTTGAAGTCTGCACAAATACACACAATGATCGTATTTACTTCTAGTGTATTTCTGACCCTTCATAAACTTGTCAAATCGTTTGTACCATTGCCTTAGAGATTGCTTCAATCCATATAACGATTTGTTCAGTTTGTAAAACCAGTTTTCTTTACCAGCAACCTTGTATCCATCTGGCTAAGACATATAGATTTTCTCTTTCAAGTTACCGTATAAGAATGCGGTCTTCACATCAAGTTGAGCTAGCTCCAAATTCAATTACGCTACCAAGGCCAACAAAATTCTAATTGAAGAATGTTTAACTACCAAAGAAAATACCTTATTATAATCAATTCCTTCCTTCTGAGCGTAGCTTTTAGCCACCAACCTTGCTTTGTAGAGAATATCATCTTTGTCAGGAAGTCCTTCTTTCTTTGTAAATACCCATTTGCATCCAATTGCCTTCTTTTACTTCGGTAGTTGTGTCAGCTTCCATGTCTTGTTCTTCTCAAGAGATTGCATTTCCTCTTCCATTGCACCTGCCCATCTGCCACATTTTGAACTTCGGATTGCTTTTGAGAAGGTTGACGGAACATCATCAACAACTAGAAGTGCATAAGCTACCATGTCAGTAAAACAAGTAGGTTTTTGAATTTCTCGTCTCGTCCTTCTAGCGGCAATTGACTCTAATTGCTACGGAGGTTCTTAGGTCAAAACCTCTTCCTCATATGACTCTTCCTCTACCATAAGAGATTCACTAGTAGTGCTTTTTGTTGGGATAACCACTGTCTATTCAAACTCCACTTGCTTCGACATGCTCTCCACCTGTTGGGAAGTACTATAAGTCCCTTCTGGAGTTACCTTATTTAACATGGCAGATTCATCAAAGTTAACATCTCTGCTGACAATTGTCTTCTTTAAATCTAGACACCATAAACGATATCCCTTAATTCCAGCATTGAAGCCTATAAATAGAGACTTCTTTGCTCATGGATCTAACTTTGATTCATTCACATGATAATATGTGGTAAAACCAAAAATACGTAAAGAATCATAATCTGTTGCAGTTTTCCCAAACCATACCTCTAAAAGAGTCTTGCCACCTATAGCAAATGAAGGGGAGTAATTTATGAGATGTTGAGCATATGTCACAGCCTCAGCCCAAAATTTTCTGCCTAACCCAGCATTAGATAACATGCAACGAACTTTCTCCACTAGTGTCTTGTTCATAAACTCCGACACTCCATTTTGTTGTGGTGTTTTCCTAACTGTGAAGTGTCGAACTATGCCACACTCTTGGCATACTTCCAGAAAAGGATCACTCTTGTATTCTCCACCATTGTCTGTTTGGAGAACTTTGATCTTCCTTTCCGTTTGGTTTCAAACTAAGCTTTCCATCCAAGGAAAACCCTAAGCATATCATCTTTGTTCTTCATAATAAACACCCACACTCTTCTGGAAAAACCATTAACAAAAATGACATAATAATGCCTACCTCTAAGTGACAGAGTCTTGGAAGGTCCCCATACATCTGAGTGCACATAATCCATAATTCCTTTCGTATTATGGATGGCAGTGTCAAATTTCACTCTTTTTTTGTTTTCCTAAAACACAATGCTCACAAAATTCTAATTTTTAAGTCTTCTTACCTTTCAACAATCCTTGCTTGGCAAAGGTTTGCAAGGATTTTTCACCAGCATGTCCCAAACGCATATGCAACAGTGTTTTTGCCTCTATATCCTTCTTACTGCTTGAAGTTGCTGCTGTTACCATCCCAATCATTGTACTACCTTGATAATAATATAGATTGTCCTTCCTAACGCCTTTCAACATTATCAGTGCTCCTGAAGTTGCTTTAAAAATTCCATCTCGCATCATTACAACTAGGTCTTTTGATTCTAAAGTTCCCAAAGAAATGAGATTCTTCTTTAACTTTGGCATGTACCGCACATCCCTCAAAATTCTGATGGATTCATCATGATTCTGCAGCTTGATTGAACCTATGCTGACTGTTTTAAATAGATTATCATTACCCATGTAAACAACCTCACCATCGAGTTCTTTAAAATCAAAGAACCACTCCCAGATGGGAACATATGGTAGGAGCAACCTGAATCCAAAATCCACTCGTTTAGATGCGATGCTAAAGATAAAACCACCAAAGAGATATCTGATTCCGCGTTACTTTTATACTCTGCAATATTTGCATCTTTCGGAGCCTTCCCTTTCCTCTTCAATTTTGGACAGTCTTTCTTCCAGTGTCCTTTCTCATAATAGAAAGCACACTCATCTTTGGCAACTCAGCTTTTTGATTTAGATCTTCCTCTTCTCCCTTTTGACTGGCTTTGTTGACGACCTCTTGCTACCAATGCTTCATCTGCTGTAGCTATTTTGTTTTTCATTTTATCCTTCTTTCTCAATTCATGACTATAAAAAGCAGAACATACAACATTTAAAGATACATTCTCCTTTCCATTAAGTAATGTAGTCTCCAAGTGTTCAAATTCATCAGGAAGAGATGATAACAACATCAAAGCCAAATCTGCATCTTCAAATTTTACATCCAAATTCAACAGGTCTGCTACTAACTGATTAAACATAGTGATGTGTTCATTCATAGTAGTACCTAGTCAGTAATCAAATCGGAACAGTCTTTTCTTTATAAGGAGCTTATTCTGACCACTCTTTTTCATAAATTTGTCCTCCAATGCCTTCCACAATTTGTGTGCAGAAGTTTCGTTCTTGAAAGCATACTTTTGCTATCTAGACAGATACGTTAGAATTGTTTCGCATGTCAACTGATTTATAATATTCCAATCCTTATCCTCAACATATTTTGGTTTCTTTTCTTCAATGGCAATGTCAAGACCCTGCTGGAAAAGGGAGTCCAAAACCTTCCCTTGCCACATGTTGAAATGGCCAGTACCGTCAAATATCTCCACCGTCAATTTCAAACTTGACAATGGAATCCTCGACCATGATGACGAGGAAGTCGATGTCCCTAGTGTTTCTTGATCATTATGTGCTATTATAGACTCAAAAGATAGTATTCAATATAACAAAAATTACAAACAAATCAAGGATGAACTTTTAGCTTTGATACCACTTGTTGGAAAAATTGGGTAATTTTTTCCTCTAAGCTAAATAACTAGTGAAGTGAACTGATTCGGTAATACCCAGGAAAGACCGACAAACAGACTCCTAAGACAGTATTTCCATTCCACGTAAAATTCCAAGAAAGGGCGGAAGGCTCACAAACGGTCTACTTAAAACCCGACCTCCTAGGCAGAAATTACATGCATGGTATATTTATCACAACCTAACCCGTGTACATACACTAATAGTAAATACACCTAAATAAGAGCCTGTTTGGTTCAGCTTTTACAAGCTCCAAAAGCACTTTTTCTACCGCAAAAGCTATTTTAAGGAAAAAAAATGAGTGTTTGGCTATAAACTTCAAAAGCACTTTTGAATTAGAAATAGCTTTTTTAAAAGCTAAAATACAACTTTTTCAAAAGCTAAATTTTGGACCTTTTTTTAAAAGCCCAAATTTTAACTTTTACGGGTAGATATTTTTGTGTCACTTCCGTATATATCATAAGTTAAAATGACTCTTCTGTTTCTGCGGTTTTCTTCTGTTTACAAACACGCAGAACTCATCTTCTCTCAAGACACCCACAGATCAACTCACATGTTAGTTCTTGTTATTTTTCCTCCTATTTAACAAGTCTGCGTTTAGTTCGATGTTATTTTTTACAGCTTAGACAACTCTTAGTCGACGTCTGCGTTAAACGCAGACATTTCAACGTCTGCATTTAACAATGCAGCAACATGCTGAGGGTATATTTTTCAAGAGAAAAATGACCCATTTATGAACATGCACTTACATCATTGTGCCTTTCATATTATTCAGTACATGAAGAACTTCTGGAGCAGCCCATTGCCTACATAATTTGTAGCCTTTTTTTTGTATCTTATGTTGCTTGAATTTTCTAATACTGTGATTCCATCAAAATGCTAGTTCCTTAAAGTAGTTATCTAGTTATTTTAAGTGCACTCAATGATTCAAAGTAGACATGGAAAATTGTTTTTAAATATAGGCTAAAAGTAATACATGATGAGTAATTTGTATTTGAGATAGCAACTCCTTATTTTTTTTACTTCTATACGTGCATAAACTTTTATAGTCGTTTATATGCTTTTAATGTTAAGTTCACAAAAGATTTAATGCTTATTATGCTTTTGCCTATGTCATTTTGGTTATGTTTTTATATTTTCTTATACTTGTTAAATTCATTGTTATAAGCAGTGGGGATTTTGCTGTTGATCGAAAATGTCAATTCCAAGTCAAGATATTTAAGGTGGGGATAAATTGAAAAATAGGGTTAAAGCGGAGTGGAGTGATAGAACTCTTGAAATTTTAATCAAAATTTTTGTGGAAGAGACATTAACTGGAAATCGACCAAATGGTCACTTTAACAAGATTGGATGGAAAATATAGTTTCAAAGTTTGCTCATGAAACTAAGAAGAACTATGAATACAAACAATTTAAGAATAAATGGGATGAATTAAAAAAGGATTGGCAGCTTTGGACAAATTTAGTAGGTAAGGAAACTGGACTAGGACGGGATCCTACTAATCAAACTATTGATGCAAGTGACAAATGGTGGGAAAAGAAATTGAAGGTAAGCATTTAAGCTTTAGATTTATAATGTTCTAATGTTATTTGATAGTTTAATAACTAAAACAATATTATTGTAGGAAAATCCTGAGGTTGCCAAATTTCGAACTAAAGGTTTAAACCATATTGAACAGCTAAATATTTTATTTAAAGATGTTGCAACTATAGGAGAAGGAGCTTAGGCACATTCTTCAGGTTTTGTACCAAATGATTCTTATGTGGCACGTACAGAAAGCCTAGTTCATACCGATCTTGACAATAACCTTTTTGAAGACTTTGCTGTCAATCCGAAAATTGGAAATATTAATAATGAGATTGGTTCATCAACTCCAATTCTAGGAACTTCTTTAAAAAGAAAGGAAAAAAAGAAAGAAAGAAACATGATACTAGAACAGGGGCAACAAAAAGGTTATGTAAACATTTGGACCATATATGTGATGCAGTAGAGAGTAGAACTTCAATAAGCTCTATTAAAATAGATGAACCTGGTTATAGCATTGCTGAGGTGATGAACATCTTACGAAGTATAAATGAAATACAAAGGGGGGGTGAACTGTTTATGTTAGCTACCAAATTATTTTTGAAGAAGGAAAATATAGAGATGTTTGTTGAGCTTAAGGATGTTGATCTTCGAATTGAATGGCTTAAGAATATGAAATGATTGTGATTTTTGTAATAAATTAGACATATCTTTGGTTACTAATATTGGACTACTTGTAATGTGTTGTTTTGGATTTTGTTACTTCTAATGTGTTATATTGGATTTTTGTTTGGTTAATTTTGTTGTAATGAATTAAATTGTATTTTATTATTATTGTGTTATGATTATTGCTATGTCATCTTGTTATACAATAAGCTTATTATTTATCTTTTTATATATTTTGATACAGATGTCATCTTCTGATAATGATTCTG
>JANIJH010424459.1:0-17864 GCA_024520975.1 Erythroxylum areolatum
GTAATTAATCATACGTGATATAATAAAATCTACCCACAGGAATTTTATTATATTTGTATGATTAATTAGGATAAAATGTCGAATTATATTTCTTAATTTACCCACAGGAATTAAGAAAAGTAACATAATTCTATAATTTTATCGTAACGTTTTGGATGAATCTAATTGAGTAATTCTTAGCCCACAGGCAAGTCTTATGTCACTAGAGTCACCTATTAAATGCATGATTTACATTGGTAAATCATGAATTATTATTGGTCTCGAAATATATATAACAAGCATATATTTTTATATCTCAATTTGCAGTTACTCAAACATTTAATATTCAGTGTGATATTCCCGAATTGAGAGGTGACAACTATAAGGTTTGAAAGGGGAGAATTCTGCTTCATTTAGGCTGGATGGATATAGACTATGCTATTAGAAAGACCGAACCACCGAATACGACTAAAACCAGCACTCTAGAAGCTATTGCTCTTTGTGAAAGGTGGGAGAGATCTAATCGTCTCTCCAAAGTTCATAAAGACCAAAATATTTGCTGGCATTCATAGTTCTGTTGACTAGCATAGTAACGTGAAAGATCTATTAAAGGCCATTGAAGAGCAATTCGCTACATCCGATAAGGTCCTTGTCAGCACTTTAATTATGCAGTTGTTATCCTTAAGACTGGAATAAAGGGTGTACGTGATCATATCATGCGTATGAGGGACATAGCGACTTAGTTGAAAGCGTTGGAATGTACAATATCGGAATCTTTCTTGGTGCGTTACATTCTATACACTTTGCCTCAACAATACGGTCCTTTCAAGATCTCCTATAACACGCATAAGGATAAATGGTCGATCAACGAACTGTTGACCATGTGTGTGCAAGAGGAAGAGAGGTTGTTGATGGAAGACGGTGAAAGGGTCAATTTGACCGTTTCTGGAAAGAAGAGGTAGGACGATGCCGAGAGTAAGGGAAAAGGCAAAGTTGCTCCTCAAGTCGATATAAAGAAGCCGTCAAAGTGTTTCTTTTGCAAGAAGAGGGGACACATGAAGAAAGACTACACTAAATTTAAAGACTAACTCGAGAAGAAAGGTACTCAAATTTCATTTATTTGTTATGAGTCTAATATAGTTAATGTTAATCATAACACATGGTGGATTAATTCTAGTTCTACAATCTATGTTTCGAATACTTTACAGGGTATGCAAAACCTAAAGAAGTCGGTGGGAAGTGAACAAGTCATCTATTCAGGAAGCAAGACGAGTTCACATGTGGAAGCTATCGGCACTTGCAGTTTGGTTTTGAGCAATGATTTTGTTTTGTGCTTGGAAAAAAGCTTTTATGTTCCAAATTTCTCTAGAAATTTGATTTCTGTATCAACACTTGTACCATTTGGATTTTCCTTTAACTTTTCAGATTTTGGTTTCAGTTTATGTAATGAATCGAAAGTTATTGGTTGTGGTACATTATCTGATGGTCTCTATTCCCTTTAGCTACAAAATAATGATGCCTATAATTTGATGCATGTCACTGCTGGATTGAAACGATGTGTTGTGAATGAAGAATCCTCTATATTGTGGCACTGTAGATTAGGATACATCTCCATTGAGAGAATTAAGCGATTAGTAAATGAAGGGGTACTTAGTACTTTGAATTTTGCTGATTTTGAGACTTACGTGGATTGTATTAAGGGTAAACAAACTAATACGTCTAAAAGGGGTGCCAAGAGGAGTACAAACCTATTAGAAATCTTACATACAGATATTTGTTGTCCAGATATGGATGCAAATAGTTCGAAATATTTTATCACCTTCATAGACGACTATTCGCTATATATATATCTCTACTTACTTCGTTCTAAGGATGAAGCTTTGGATGCCTTTAAAAATTTTAAGGCTGAAGTGGAGAATCAATATGAAAAATTGATTAAAATCGTGAGGTCAGATATAGGTAGAGAGTACTATGGTAGATACACTGAAAGTAGACAAGTGCCTGGTCCTTTTGCGAAGTTTCTTCAAGAATATGAGATTGTTGCCCAATACACCATGCCTGATTTTTCAGATCAGAATGATGTGGTAGAAAGAAAAAATCGAACCTTAATGGACATGGTAAGAAGTATGAGGAGTAACACAAAACTTCTTCAATTCCTGTGGACAAAAGCTCTAAAGACGGCTGTGTATATATTAAATCGGGTTCCAACCAAGGTTGTCTTGAAGACACCTTTTGAGTTATTTAAGGGTTGAAAATCGAGTCTGAGGCATATACGTGTTTGGAGATGCCCGTCTGAAGTGAGAATTTACAACCTACAGGAGAAGAAGTTAGACCCAAGGACCATTAGTAGGTATTGCATTGGATATGCTGAAAGGTCTAAGGGATATAGGTTCTATTGTCTATCTCACAGCACTAGAATTGTGGAATCAAGAAATGCAAAATTTCTTGAGAATGATTTGATTAATGGGAGTGGTCATTTTCCAAATATGGTTTCTGAAAGCGACCATTATGAAGCTTAACCCTCTGGTTCAAGTGATCGATTGATTGTCATTCACACCCCTCAAGGTCAAACAGGTGTGGGATAACCAGTTACTGAAGTTCCATGAGCTGTTAACACTAATCCAATAGATCAAGTTGTAAATGATGAACAACCAGAAATTGTTGAGCAACTAGTTGAGCAATAGGTTCCTCGTGAGGATGATAATACAACATTAAGGAGATCCAATAGGGTTAGAAGGTCAGCAATACCTAGTGATTACATAGTGTATCTACAAGAGTCAGATTACAACGTTGGAGCCGAAAATGATCCTGAAACGTTTCACAAACCATGAGTTCTAAGGAATCGAACTTGTGATGCAATGCTATGAAGGATGAGATGAATTATATGGCATCTAATCAAGTCTGGGATCTCGTTAAGTTGCCAAATGGTGTGAAAACCATTGGATGTAGATGGGTATTTAAGACAAAGAAAGACTCACGAGACAACATTGAGAGGCATAAAGCAAGACTTGTTACCAAATGGTTCATTCAGAGGGAAGGAATCGACTACACGGAGACATTTTCTCCTGTATTGAAGAAAGATTCTCTTCGTGTAATCATAGCATTAGTAGCTCATTTTGATCTTGAGTTACCTCCAATGGATGTGAAAACGGCGTTTCTCAATGGTGAACTAGAGGAAGAGGTTTACACGAAACAACCCGAAGGATTCTCCTCTAGTGATGGTGAGCATTTAGTCTGTAAGCTTGATAAATCCATATATGGGTTAAAACAAGCCTCCTGGCAGTGGTATTTCAAATTTCATTACGTTATTACTTCATTCAGTTTTGAAGAGAATATAATGGACCAGTGTTTATACCAAAAGGTCAGTGGGAGTAAGAATTGTTTTCTTGTGTTATACGTGGATGACATTTTGCTTGTGACTAATGATAAGGGTTTGCTATATGAGGTGAAACAATTTCTCTTAAAGAATTTTGGTATGAAAGATATGGGTGAGGTATCTTATATCATTGGCATTAAGATCCATAGAGAAAGATCTCGAGGCATTTTGGGTTTGTCTTAAGAGACCTATATCAACAAAGTTTTAGAGAGATTTTGGATGAAAGATTGTGCACCAAGTGTAGCACCCATAGTCAAGGGTGATAGATCCAATTTGAATCAATGCCGAAAAATGACTTTGAGCGGGAACACATGAAGAACATTCCATATGCTTCAGCTGTAGGTAGCCTTATGTATACTCAGGTCTGCACCCGACCTGACATTGCATATGCTGTTGGAATGTTAGAAATATATTAGAATAATCCAGGTATTGATCACTGGAAAGCTGCAAAGAAGGTTATGAGATATCTTGAGGGCACAAAGGACTACATGCTTTTGTACAGACAAACTGAGAACTTGGAAGTAGTTGGATATTCCGATTCAGACTTTGCTGGCTACATTGATTCAAGGAAATCAACATCTGGTTATATTTTCATGCTAGTTGGTGAAGTTGTATCTTGGAGAAGTGCCAAGCAGACCCTGATTGCTACTTCCACTATGGACGCTGAGTTCGTATCATGTTTTGAGGTCACCTCGCATGGTATATGGTTGAAGAGTTTTATATCTGGGCTCAGAGTTGTTGATTCAATTTCTAAGCCGTTAAAGTTGTATTGTGACATCTCTGTTGCGGTCTTTATGGCTAAAAATAACAAGAGTGAAAGTCAAAGTAAGCATATCGACATTAAGTATTTAGCCATAAGAGAATGTGTAAAGGAAAAGAAAGTTGTCATAGAGCACATTAGCACTGATTTGATGATTGCGGATCCTTTAACTAAAGGCATGCCACTTAAGCAGTTTAAGGATCACGTAGTGCACATGAGACTTAGTTCCACAATGTGATTTGTTGTATATTTGTTGATTCTATGGAACTCTTATTCAGTTTGATATTTTCTCATAACTTTGTGCACACATATTTTGATTGGTTTTGAGAAATGTTATTTAATTTTAGACCTAGAATAAACATATGGTTTATTCATTACGTTGCCGGGCTAGTAATGAGAAATTTTGTATATGTGATACATGGAAGATAATGCTCACTATAAGAGGATCTATCGTCATTATTCATATATTTAATTTCTTGTTATGTGTGGTGTTGGGTTAAATGGACCAAGTGGGAGAAGGTAAGTTTTTTACGATTTACCTAACCATCCTAATTATTATGTGTGGTCCATTTAAATGCTTTAACTCTACCCACACACATGGTATCGCCTATCTACCCAACCCTTTGTCTTTGTGATGGCCAGAGACTAAGTAGGTTTAGTGGGTTTAAAAAACAAGTTTGGTTTTGGTCCCTATCTACACCCACGCATCTGTGACACCGTTGTTGTGCTAAGGAAGAGGATAGAAGCTCCAAACTTCACAAACACATTCAGCTCCTCGGTGGAGAGGCAATAGCTGGAGGTATTTTTATGGTTTCGGTTAAATTTTTGCTGCTTGCTTCATATATATGTATGATCAATATGCATGTATCTTTACATTAAAGTTGTTGTATAAGATGCATGCTACTGCTAGGTTTATTTACATAATCGTTCATTGCTAAACGACTCAGAAACGTCTCTATTCTACCAAAACCAAGCACTTCCACTTTGATCTTACGGAACTTAGAGAATCTAATTTTATTGATCTTACCGTTACTTGTGCAGTTTATTTTGTGAGAACAGGTTATGTATGCTCTTGAATTGCATTTAGTTCGCATAAGAGAAAATAGTAGAAACTGAAGCTTCATTGATTGCAGTAGTTAAGATTTCACGAGTACATTAAAGTTTGTTATTATTGATAGCTAACTTGAAAGCATTATCTCTCATGGCGAAATTTCTTATTTCTATTGAAGAATGGAAATGCAACGGAAAAGAATACGTCAGCTACCGAAATTGCACTCGCAGGCTAAGAAATTGGGAGATAATGTAGATATTGAGCTGGCAAAGCACTTCAGCAAACAGGTTCCTGCTTTTTGCAAAGCATAAAGCTTATATTGTTCTCTGTTTCACATCTACAGAATCATCATGAACATTTATGACAGTGCATTTTTGGATTATCTTTAACTTATCTTTCTATACAATTCCGACCCTAAGTGAGTGCGATGGCTTCCATCTGCAAGTCCACTTTCCCATTTGTATGAGATGGAGCACTGGCAGGGTATGTCACTTCAGCTAAGATTTTCATTAGCTCGTACACTTTTGCTCCTACTGTAAACTTAACCTAGCAGTAGCATGCATCTTGTACAACAACTTTAATATAAAGATACATGCATATTGAGCAAACATATATATGAAGCAAACAGTGAAAATTTAACCGAAACCATAAAATACCTTCAGCCATTGCCTCTCCACCGAAGAGCTGAATGTGTCTGTGAAGTTTGGAGCTTCTATCCTCTTCCTTAGCACAACGATGGTGTCACAGATGCGTGGGTGAAGATAGGGACCAAACCAAACTTGTTTTTAAACCCACTAAACCTACTCAGTCTCTAGCCATCGCAAAGACAAAGGGTTGGGTAGATGGGCGACACCATGTGCGTGGGTAGGGTTAAAGAATTTAAATGGACCACACATAATAATTAGGATGGTTAGGTAAGTCGTAAAAAAACTTACATTCTCCCACTTGGTCCATTTAACCCAACACCACACATAACAAGAAATTAAATATATGAATAATGGCGATAGGTCCTCTTATAGTAAGTATTATCTTCCATGTATTACATATACAAAATTTTGCATTACTAGCCCGACAATTTAATGAATAATCCATACGTTTATTCTAGGTCCAAAATTAAATGACATTTCTTAAAACCAATCAAAATATGTGTGCACAAAGTTATGAGAAATTATCAAACCGAATAAGAGTTCCATAGAATCAACAAATATACAACAAATCACATTGTGGAGCTAAGTCCCATGTGCACTACGTGATCCTTAAACTGCTTAAGTGGCATCCTTTAGTTAAAGGATCTGCAATCATCAAATCAGTACTAATATGCTCTATGACAGCTTTCTTTTCCTTTACATGTTCTTTTATGACTAAATACTTAATGTCGTTATGCTTACTTTGACTTTCACTCTTGTTATTTTTAGCCATAAAGACTGCAACAGAGTTGTCACAATACAACTTTAACGGCTTAGAAATTGAATCAACAACTCTGAGCCCAGATATGAAACTCTTCAACTATACACCATGTAAGGTGGCCTCAAAACATGATATGAACTCAGCCTTCATAGTGAAAGTAGCAATCAGGGTTTGCTTGGCACTTCTCCAAGATATAGCTCTACCAGCTAGCATGAAAATATAACTAGGTGTTGATTTCCTTGAATCAACGCAGCCAACAAAGTCTGAATCGGAGTATTCAACTACTTCCAAGTTCTCAGTTTTTCTGTACAATAGCATGTAGTCCTTTGTGACCTGAAGATATCTCAGAAACTTCTTTGCAATTTCCAGTGATCAATACCTGGATTACTCTGATATCTTTCTAACATTTCAACAGCATATGCAATGTCAAGTCAGGTGCAGATCTCAACATACATAAGGCTTCCTACAGCTAAAGCATATGGAATGTTCTTCATGTGTTCCCGATCAAACTCATTCTTCAGGCATTGATTCAAATTGAATCTATCACCCTTGACTATGGGTGTTACACTTGGTACATAATCTTTTATCTGGAATCTCTCTAAAATTTTGTTGATATAGGTCTCTTGAGACAAACCCAAAATGCCATGAGATCTTTCTCTATGGATCTTAATGCCAATGACATAAGATGCCTCACCCATATCTTTCATATCAAAATTCTTTGAGAGAAATTGTTTCACCTCATATAGCAAACTCCTATGATTAATCGCAAGCAAAATGTCATTCACGTATAACACAAGAAAACAAGTCTTACTTCCACTAACCTTTTGGTATAAATATTAGTCCATTATATTCTCTTCAAAACTGAATGAAGTGATAACCTCATAAAATTTTAAATATCACTGCCCAGAGGCTTGTTTTAACCCATATATGGATTTATTAAGCTTATAGACTAAATGCTTACTATCATTAGAGGAGAATCCTTCAGGTTGTTTCATGTAAACCTCTTCCTCTAGTTCACCATTGAGGAACATCGTTTTCACTTCCATTTGATGTAACTCAAGATCAAAATGAGCTACTAATGCCACGATTACACGAAGAGAATCTTTCTTCGATACAGGAGAAAATGTCTCCGTGTAATCGATTCCTTCCCTCTGAGTGAACCCTTTGGCAACAAGTCTTGCTTTATGTCTCTCAATGTTGCCTCATGAGTCTTTCTTTGTCTTAAATACCCATCTACATCCAATGGTTTTCACACCATTTGGCAACTCAACGAGATCCCAGACTTGATTAGATGCCATAGAATTCATCTCATCCTTCATAGCATTGTACCACAAGTTCGATTCCTTAGAACTCATAGCTTGCGAAAACGTTTCAAGATCATTTTCGGCTCCAACTTTGTAATCTGACTCTTGTAGATACACTATGTAATCACTAGGTATTGCTGACCTTCTAACCTTAGTGGATCTCCTTAATGTTGTATTATCATCCTCACGAGGAACCTGTTGCTCAACCTGTTGTTCAACTGGTTGCTCAACAATTTCTGGTTGTTCCTCATTTACAATTTGATCTACTGGATTAGTGTTAATAGCTCGTGGAACTTTAGTAACTGGTTTTCCCACACCTGTTTGACCTTGAGGGGTGTGAATGACAATCAATTGATCACTTGAACCAGAGGGTTGAGATTCATAATGGCCACTTTCAGAAACCAAGTTTGGAAAATGACCACTCCCATTGATCAAGTTATTCTCAAGAAATTTTACATTTCTTGATTCCACAATTCTAGTACTATGAGATGGACAATAGAACCTATACCCCTTAGACCTTTCAACATATCCAATGAAATATCCACTAATGGTCCTTGAGTCTAGCTTCTTCTCCTGTGGGTTGTAAATTCTCACTTCAGAGGGGCATCCCCAAACGCGTATATGCCTCGGACTCGATTTTCAACCCTTAAATAACTCAAAAGGTTTCTTCAAGACAGCCTTGGTTGGAACCTGATTTAATATATACACAGCCGTCTTTAGAGCTTCTGTCCACAGGAATTGAGGAAGTTTTGTGTTACTCCTCATACTTCTCACCATGTCCATTAAGGTTTGATTTCTTCTTTCTACCATACTATTCTGATCCGGAGAGCCAGGCATGGTGTACTGGGCAACAATCCCATGTTCTTGAAGAAACTTCACAAAAGGACCAAGTTCTTGTCCACTTTCAGTGTATCTACCATAGTACTCTCTACCTCTATCTGATCTCACGATTTTAATCAGTTTTCCACATGATTCTCCACTTCAGCCTTAAAAATTTTAGGCATCTAAAGCTTCATCCTTAGAACGAAGTAAGTAGAAATATATATATCGCGAATAGTCGTCTATGAAGGTGATAAAATATTTCGAACTATTTGCATCTAAATCTGGATAACAAATATCTGTTTGTATGATTTCTAATAGGTTTGTACTCCTCTTGGCACCCCTTTTAGACTTGTTAGTTTGTTTACCCTTAATACAATCCACGTAAGTCTCAAAATCAGCAAAATCTAAAGTACTAAGTACCCCTTCATTTACTAATCGCTTAATTCTCTTAATGGAGATGTGTCCTAATCTACGGTACCACAACATAGAGGATTCTTCATTCACAACACATCGTTTCAATCCAGTAGTGACATGCATCGAATTATAGGCATCATTATTTTGTAACTAAAGGGAATAAAGACCATCAGATAATGTACCACAACCAATAACTTTCGATTCATTACACAAACTGAAACCAGAATCTGAAAAGTTAAAGGAAAAACCAAATGGTATAAGTCTTGATACAAAAATCAAATTTCTAGAGAAATTTGGAACATAAAAGGTCTTTTCCAAGCACAAAACAAAACCACTACTCAAAACCAAACTGCAAGTGCCAATGGCTTTCACATGTGAACTCATCTTGCTTCCTGAATAGATGACTTGTTTACTTCCCACCAGCTTTCTTAGGTTTTGCATACCCTGTAAAGTATTCAAAACATGGATTGTAGAACCAGAATCAATCCACCATTTGGTATGATTAACATTAACCATATTAGACTCATAACAAACAAATGAAATTTGAGTATCTTTCTTCTCGAACCAGTCCTTACATTTAGTACAGTCTTTATTCATGTGACCCACCTTCTTGCAGAAGAAACACTTTGACGACTTCTTTATATCGGCTTGAGGAGCAACTTTGCCTTTTCCCTTACTCTTGGCATTGTCCTGCCTCTTCTTTCCAGAAATGGTCAAATTGACCCTTTCATCGTCTTCCATCAACAACCTCTCCTCCTCTTGCACACACACGGTCAACAGTTTGTTGATCTACTACTTATCCTTACGCTTGTTATAGGAGATCTTGAAAGGATCGTATTGTTGAGACAGAATGCACCGAATGTAATGCACCAGGAAAGATTTCGATATTGTACATTCTAACGATTTCAATTGAGTCGCTATGTCCCTCATATGCATGATATGATCACATACGCTCTTTATTCCAGTGAGCCTTAAGGATGACAACTGCATAATTAAAGTGCTGGCAAGAGCCTTATCGAATGTAGCGAATTGCTCATCAATGGCCTTTAATAGATCTTTCACGTTACTATGTTGGTCAACAGAACTACGAATGCCAGTAGGTATTTTGGTCTTTATGAACGTCAAGGAGAGACGATTAGATCTCTCCCACCTTTCATAAAGAGCAATAGCTTATGAAGTGCTGGTCTCAGTTGTACTCAGTGGTTCGGTCTGCCTAATAGCATAATCTATATCCATCTAGCCTAAATGACGCAGAATTCTCTCCTTCCAAACCTTATAGTTGTCACCTCTCAATTCGGGAATATCACACTGAATATTAAAAATTTGAGTAACTGCAAATTGAGAAATAAAAACATATGCTCATTATATATATTTCAAGACTAATAATAATTCATGATTTACCAATGTAAATCATGCATTTAATAAATGACTCTAGTGGCATAAGACTTGCCTGTGGGCTAAGAATTACTCAATTAGATTCATCCGAAACGTTATGATAAAATTATAGAATTATGTTCCTTTTCTCAATCCTATGGGTAAATTAAGAAATATAATCCGATATTTTATCCTAATTAATCATACAAATATAATAAAATTCCTGTGGGTAGATTTTATTATATCACGTATGATTAATTACAATTTATGTATTAATGTGATCTTAAAGCTAAATATATAATTTTAATTAATTTAAGATGCTGTAGCTACTCCCAATTAATTAAAATCGTATGATTATTAACATTATTTGAAGCTTTAAATTAAAGCCTAAATATTTGCATCAAGTCATAAATAATACAAATAAATCACATTAATAATGCACAAAATATTTATTCTAGTTTTTGCATGTATAATAATCATGAATTTATACACACAAAATTTTCTTGTTCCTTAGCTTAACGATGGTGTCACAGATGCGTGGGTGAAGATAGGGACCAAACCAAACTTGTTTTTAAACCCACCAAACCTACTTAGTCTCTGGCCATCACAAAGACAAAGGGTTGGGTAGATGGGCGACATCATGTTCGTGGGTAGGGTTAAAGTATTTAATGGACCACACATAATAATTAGGATGGTTAGGTAAATCATAAAAAAAACTTACACCTACCTCATCTTTCCTTCATGCAAATCTGCTTCTAAATAGTTGCATGATGATGTAAAATCTCTCGCTAGTTTGGAGTCAATTTTATTCCATTTAATTTCTTTATTTCCTTGAAGAATGTTCACCTCCCATCAACTCATAGAACAAGCTACAACTCCAGTGTCAGAGATGGTGATCACCAACGGCGTCTAGGCATTTGTAGGCATGCATTGCAACATTTATCACTGCAAAGCAACTGGTAACTATAACAGAGAAGAATGTAATATTTGAGAGCTGTGTTTAATGAATGATTTTTGGCTTACTTTAGAGCCGACGTATCTGTTTTTTATTTATAGAGTTTACGATTGTACAAGAGATGAGAGAGCGCACTAATAGACAAAGGTTGTTATGTGGTTATGTACAGAAAATATTCCTTTTACACAAGTTGGTTGTTTGTGTGTGAGTGTACGTGATTGTCTGCAGGCTTTGCATCCTCCATGCTAACGTTCTTGACAGCTGTGACAGCTGTATTGCGTTGCTGCGTGCTGTTGTAAATTGTTTTCCTTGACATCCCCGCTCAAACTAGGCAGTGTTTCTTGTCATCTAAACACGCCAAGTTTGCTTCGTAAATTGCAAAATTGTGAACCGACAGTGGCCTTTGTTAAGCAATCTGCAATCTGTTCTTGAGATGGAATATATCTGACTTCCAACCATCTTTCAAGTACTTTGTCTCTGATAAAATGAATGTCCACTTCGATGTGCTTGCTTCTTGCATGAAAAACCGGATTACTTGCTAATTGCCTTGCACTCACATTGTCACACCACGCCACTGGGATTCCATTTATTGGAATTGATAGTTCCTTAAGGAGGGACTCAATCCAAGATATTCCATAGGCTACTTGCGCTAAGGCCCTATATTTCGCTTCGGTGCTAGACCGTGCTACGACTGGTTGCTTCCTTGAACTCCAAGACACTAGGGTTGAGCCAAGATAGACGCAGTAACCACCAGTAGACCTTCTGTCATCCTTGCTACAGGCCCAGTCTGCATCAGAAAACCCTGTAATTGTATAGTTACTGCATGGTTGTATGTTCAGTCCATAATTTTTGGTTCCTTTAAGATATCTCAGCACACGCTTAGCTCTTTGCATGTGTTTATCAGTTGGATTTTGCAGGAATTGGCTGAGTTTGTTCACAATGTATGAGATGTCAGGTCTGGTATGTGTGACATACTGTAATGCTCCTATTATCAGCCTGTAGTCTATTGCATTTTTGAGTGGTTCACCTCCATCTTTTACTAGGTTTGAACTGAGAGTTGCTGGAGATGTGCAGGTGTTTGAATTTGCCAGCCCAGTCCTTTGGAGCAGCTCTTCAATGTATCGTGTTTGTGTTAGATGGATTCTATACTCGTTTCTTAGTACTTCAATCCCAAGGAATAGCTTCAACGGTCCCAGGTCCTTTAGGGCAAACAGCTTGTCAAGCTCTTTCACAAAGCTGCTGAGTGAGGTTGGATTATTCCCTGTAACAATCATGTCATCAACATATATCAGAATAAACATAATATGTCCTCCTATCCTCATGATGAACAACGATGAGTCACATCTTGAATTTTTGAAACCCCAATCTATCAGTGTCTTCCTCAGCTTTTGAAACCAGGCTCTTAGAGCCTGCTTGAGTCCATAAATCGCTTTGTTTAATTTACATACAAGCTGGGATTTGTTCTTTTGCTCAAACCCCTCAGGTTGCTTCATAAATACAGTTTCGTAGAGGTCCCCATTCAAAAAAGCATTATTGATGTCAAGCTGCCTAATGCACCAGTTTTCTGTCACTGCGTTGGTAAGTATTAATCGGACTGTTGATGCTTTGATCACTGGACTGAAGGTTTCGCCATAATCCACTCCTGCATTCTGATGGAATCCTTTTGCCACTAGCCTAGCCTTGCATCGTTGGAATGATCCATCTACATTTCTCTTAACCCTGAATACCCACTTGTTGCCTACGACATTCATCTGAGAGGTGACAGGTACCAGGGTCCAGGTTTCATTCCTATTTAAGGCGTCAAGTTCCTCTTGCATTGCTTTTCTCCACTATTTTGATTTCAAGGCTTCATTTACTGTAGGAGGTTCAACTGGTGAGGAACTGACTGCGATGTAAAGTTGAAATTCTGGTTGTCGCTTTGGTTTGAATATTCCAGAGTTGGATCTAGTTATCATCCCATGTCCTTCATTTCTTGATTGATTTTCTTGTACCTGCACATCTGGTATACTATTGTCAGGAGCAACAGTGGAGTTATCGGAACTTAATGTCTCACCGTCATAGTCAGCAATGTCCATGCCATATCCAGGAACTTCACCAAAGGAATTTTGATAGTCAGCTTCTCCATCTCTTATTTGTTCTCCTGATTGAGATGTGTCAGATTCGGCATTCATGACTTGTTCTGATGTAGGAGAAAAAACTTGATGGCCTGTACCCGATGAGACGCTAGTTTGGTGTGTAGGGGTTTGCGAGTTTTTGAACCAAAGAGGAATGGTGACCAATGTATGTGTATTTAATGATTTTGTGTTAAGGAATCCATTATGGAAGGGATATTCTCGTTCATTAAAAATTACATGGCAGGAGATATAAAACCTTCCAGTGGAGCTCAGACATTTATACCCTTTGTGAGCGTTACTAAAACCCAAAAATACACACTTCACATAATGGAATTGAAACTTTTGAGACTGATAGGGTCTTAGGCATGGGTAAGAAGCACAGTCGAAAGGCTTGAGAGCTTTATAATTTGGTTTCCTTTGAAACAGTTTTTCAATGGGGCTTTGGTTGCTGATGACAAAAGACGGTAACATGTTTATCAGCTGGACTGAGGTTTGAAAGGCTTCTGGCCAAAATTTAAAAGGAACTTTTGACTAGGCTAGAAGTGTTAGTCCGGTTTCGACAATGTGCCTATGCTTTCTTTCAGCTCTGCCATTTTGAGCTGATGTGTGAGGGCAAGCATATCTGATTCTAATGCCATGTTGTTTTAGGTAGTTTGTGAGACTTATATACTCACCTCCCATATCAGTTTGTATACACTTGATTTTTTGCTCAAGTTGGTTTTCTATCATGGTTTTGAATTGGATGAACGTTGGTGCAACATCAGATTTATGCTTTAAAGGGTAGAGCCAAGTGTGTCTGCTAAAGTCATCAAGAAATAATATGTAGTATCTGAACCCGGACGTAGATAGAACAGGGGCTGGACCCCAGACATCAGTGTGAATTAGTTCGAGTGGTTTGGAGGCTTGTGAGCTAGACAAAGTGAAGGGCAGAGAATGTGATTTTCCAAGTTGGCAAGCATCACAAAAGAAATTCTTTTCATTGATATCAACTGACTCATTACATAAGCTGAGAACTTTGGCTAAAGTTTTAAAAGAAGGGTGACCTAAACGTCTGTGCCAAATTTCCAGAACATTTAGTTTTTCCGACTTATCTAAATACCTTGATAGATGAGCTTGATGGGTTGGCGAGTTGTTGGTAGTGTTTTGATGATGAATGGTCTCAACATGGTACAGTCCGTCATGCAATTTTCTTGTCATCAGAATTTGTCCCGAAGCCTTGTCCTTCACAAAACAACCAAATTGATTGAAGTCAAGGTCAAAATTATTTAAATCGATCAGCTTAGATATATTGACTAAGTTTTTCTCATTATCAGGCACGCAAAGAGTTTCATTCAGTGTCAAATATTGTCCATCATTCGTTGGTAATTTTACCAGACCAGTGTGTGAGATATTGAGTTTCTTACCAATGGTTAGCGATTCTTTACCCTTGTACTCATGTTTTGGATGCATGAT
This sequence comes from Erythroxylum areolatum, assembly GCA_024520975.1. Classification (NCBI taxonomy): domain Eukaryota; kingdom Viridiplantae; phylum Streptophyta; class Magnoliopsida; order Malpighiales; family Erythroxylaceae; genus Erythroxylum; species Erythroxylum areolatum. The sequence continues at coordinate 15,009 of JANIJH010424459.1, forward strand.
GTCTGGATCGTTTGTAACATGGTTATTTGCTCCGCTGTGTAAGAGCCAGTCTGTCAGCAGTGGCAATATAAGCTGTGCTGTGGTTTCTGGTTGGTTCAGGGAATGAGCCCATATAGCTCTTCTCGAAACGAAAATAGCAAATGGCAGCAGTATGGCCTGGTTTTCCACACACCTGACACTGGGGTTTATTTCCTCCACCGAATCTGTTTCCTCTACCTCTGTAGGATCTTCCACTTTTGCCTGTGCTTCCAGATCGTCCACCATATTATTGAGTGCTATAGTTTCTTTGATTATTCTGGCCTCTGGTGAAGTGAGCACTTGGTGGACTGATGTTAATGTTGGCCATTCCTGAGTTTAATTGATCAAGTCTTCTTTCATAGCTGAGAAGTTTGGACTGAAACTCCATCCAGCTTATTATTTCTCGTTTAGTGAATTGACATACCAGAGGGTTGTAATCTTGTGAGTTAAGTCCAGCCAACGTTTGAGTCACGAGATCATCTAGTGTTACTGGGTGTCCTGCGAGAGCCAGATTGTCAGCGATCCCTCTCATCGTTTTGATGTATTCTTCCATCTTCATTGTGCTTTTCTGCAATTTTGCAAACTCCCTTTTATAGAAGACGACATTTGAGCGAGTCTTTACACCAAACAGATTGTTTATTGTGTTCCACAGCCTTTAAGAGGTTTCATGGCCCATCAGCTCAGATGCAACCGCAGGCTCGATGGTATTGTAGATCCATCCTAGCAACATCTGGTCTTGAGCATACCAGTTTTCAAAATCTTGATTAACTTTAGTTTGGACTTCATCTGTCCCTTTTGTCGTTGTTTCAATGAACTCTGGTGGGCATGGTTTCGCACCAGTGAGATAGCCTTCGAGTCTGTTTCCTCTTATCATGGGTAGGATCATGTTTTTCCAGAGAAGAAAATTATCATGGTTCAGCTTAACCATGTTGAAGGTTCCTATAGGGTTGCTTGTTGTATTCAGCAGCTTAGGTGTCATTGCTGGGTTTCCTCTATTGTTGTCATTTCCTGAGACTACTGAGCTTTCTCCATTGTGAGCCATGAGTGACGCTCTGATACCAAGAGAAGAATGTAATATTTGAGAGCTGTGTTTAATGAATGATTTTTGGCTTACTTTAGAGCCAACGTATCTATATTTTATTTATAGAGTTTACGATTGTACAAGAGATGAGACAACGCACTAACAGACAAAGGTTGTTGTGCGGTTATGTACAGAAAATATTCCTTTTACAGAAGTTGGTTGTTTGTGTGTGAGTGTACGTGATTGTCTGCAGGCTTTGCATCCTCCATGCTAACGTTCTTGACAGCTATGACAGCTGTATTGCGTTGCTGCGTGCTGTTGTAAATTGTTTCCCTTGATAATAACTAGGAGCATAAACCACTACCTCTTTGTTTGTGAAATATTCATTTTCTGTTTATTTATTTGAATCCAACAATCTGATTGTGCTTATACAAAGTTACAGCTTTGAAGTTTGGGTAAGAGTTCTGATCTGCTTGGATTTGGAGTATCAGATGGAATGTTGATAGTGTGCACCGTATCTGTGCCAACCTTAGTCCTCAAACAGCTGACGGGGCATACACAAGACGTTACATGTTTTTTTTATAGAATAAACAGTATTAATAAAAGAAAAGATTGGAAAGGTTACATATCAGGGTGACCAAACAACCAAAAATGAGTCGACATCGTTCAAAAGAAAAAAAAAAAGAACCATTGCATTGCCTTGTTTTTTAAATATAATAATTATAGATTCTGTGGTTATTTTTATATATTAAATAAATAGTTAGATACATATAAAAATTTCATAAATTATGTGTATTAAATAATTTAGTAAAAACGCCAAATAGTTAGGATAATTAATTGATTTATACAAATTATTTTTCATAGCAATAGAATTGATAGCTGTTAATTTGAAACTAATAGCAATTATCTTTACTGTATAAAATTTGGCCTGCATACAGTAGTTTACAAAAAGCTTAATGAATCAATATTTTATATTTAATTACAAATAAGTTCTTAAAATATAATAAATACAATAAGATTGACAAAAATCAATTCAAATTAAAGTTAACAAGACATATTCGAATTAATCGAATCTAATCATATTTGAAGGTTTATCTTACATGGTGAACAACCTAAGACATATTTGAATTAATCGAATCTAATCATATTTGAAGGTTTATCTTATATGGTGAACAACCTAAATTGAATCTAAGTACTAAAGAGATGTTATTTTAGTTTAACTCAAACTCGGATCAAAATTTAAATAAAGAATCATATCATATTCGATTTATTATCATTTTTAACAAATAATATATTTCATCTCGAGTGGACCTTAATTGAATATCGAATTGAACTTGTTCCATTGCAGTCCTTATTTCACAATATGCTGCACTATTGGGGACCACTCAATCCAAAGACCTCTCTTGTTTAGTGGGAAGAAGAAGATGCACACCTTAATAAGGTTACTTAAAGCGTATTCGATCTTCCAATAACGCCTTCTTGACTAAACTCGGCAGGGTCTTGCTTACACAACCCACAACGCTATGGGCCCGAATTTTAAGGGCTAAATATCATCTGGACCCCCACTCTACCTGTTAGACCCCGTTCTTTTTTTCATTATTAAATAGGTTTGTTTAAATTATTGGTAAGTTCTTTATCCTTTGGCTAGGATTAAGTGGAATAATTAGGGTTTTAATTAGGGTTTATTAGATTTACAATTCGTTAGAATAATTTGGGATTTTTTTTTATATAGCAATAATTAGTAATTGAAGAAATTGAGAGTTAGAATTTATAGCAAGAATATTAAATTTCAGGAATTTAGTTAGATTAGAATTTTT
>JANIJH010426121.1:0-17838 GCA_024520975.1 Erythroxylum areolatum
TAGAATCATCACCAACGGCAGCAGACTCATGGACCCAAACGGTAATATGCAGTTCAGCCAAAATCCGGCGGAACCAGAAATCAACCAGGCATAATGACAGATTTTCCAAGGTGCTGACGTCTGAATAGGCTATTAGGTGAGTCGAACCAATTTGACCCAAAATTAACGAACTTTATTCAAATCGACTAAAAATTGAGTTGAATTTGATTTTTTTTATTATTTTGAAACTTCAATCCGGCATTAAGTTTGAGCTCAATTTTAAAATATTTAAATTAAAATATTATTGAAATAAATTTTTATTTTTTAATTTAAGTTAAAAATATTCAAGCCGAATTTGAATGTAATCGAGCTTGGGTTTAACTTCGAACAATATAGCTAGACTTCAAATACAATGCACCAGCCAAATGTCATCTCTAATTTAGAGTTTGACATATTTTCATAAATTTAAATTTTGATAAATTAATTTTTTTTTCGAACAGCAGTAATAATGACGTCGTCTTCTAATTGGTTGGTTTTTATTGATGGCTCGATATTTACAAATGTTGGCTGCCTTAGTTTTGACATTTTGTTTGAGGATGGAGAAGACTATTTTTTGTTGGTACTTTCTGACCATGAGGAAGGCAACGGAGGTCTTGCGATGGTGGAGGTGCTTGCTCTTCGACAATGATTATTGTTTGCTTGTGATGGTATGTTACAAGCTGGTTCTATTTTTATTTATAGTCAGCTCCTTATTCATACTTTGAACTCCAGTTTTTTGAATTTTTCCTATTTTGGTCTTATTATTTCAAATTGTAAGGATATTTTATGCACTAGGGATAATATCTTTGTTTCTTGTATTAGGCGTTCGAAAAATAGGGGAGTCCACTCTCTTGCTAGGGCGATTATTCTCCGTAGTGTCTTTCAGGTGTAGGTTGATATACCTAACTGTGTTTTTGATCATCATTCTTCAAGATAATAGCTATTCTCTCGTTAAAAAAAGAAGGAGATAAGATTCAAATTAAATTAAATTATTAATTACAATTTAAATTTTGATAAATGAAAATGAAAATTTAAAGATAAGATTCAAATTAAATTAAATTATTAATTACACCAAATATATAAAGAATACTTATTTATATAATTAAAACATATAATATTAAAGAGAAAAATTAATTAATAATAGATTATGCTAAATTTATAAACTTTTATCCTATTAAATTTATTAATTAACTTTTTATGTTTAATAATATATATTAAAACAATAATTATAAATTTTATTGTTTAAAAACAATATTAAATATTTTATCCGATAAAGAGAGAGAGACAACAATATTTTCCAATAGATTTTATGCAGTCCACGTGGCTAGTGGCTATTGGGTGCTTCAGATCAAACTACACTAAGTAGATTCAGGAAGTGCGACACGTCGCCACTTCTATTCGGTGCACGCGCACCCACACTATCAGTGTCTTCTTCTTCTTCTTTTTCTTCTGCTTCCTAATATACAGAGGAAATAGCAAAATGGAGAATTGCTATAAGATTCTCTAGGGTTTCAGATTCTGTTCTATTTCGCTTGAAGCTTTATAATTAGTAATGTTGAATCTCAGATTCGGATTCTTACCTTTCTATTCTTGACACCGATCCGACTACTATCGGAGCCATCGTTGGCTTTTCTTATTTTTCGATCGGTGGTCTGTGTTTTTAGCTATTCCTTTTGTTTGTTATCTTTTTTGGGTGTGGTTTGTGAGCCTCCATGAGTCGACTAAATTAAGGGTATGAATATGCTATTCCTGCTGTGCTATTAACTATAACCTTTTTTTTTCTTTGATCAAATTTGGGCTTTGTTTCTGATCCTTAGATTACTGCTTAAGTAGCTGTGGGACGAGAAAGCGTGAAATGAATTAACTTTGAAGAAGTTTTCCCAAATAAATTTATCTGGGTTTTGTGCCTTTTGTACGTATGTATGATTGTTATGAATGCTTGAACGTGGTTTAGTTCTTTTTTATTTTGCTTTCTGCAATCACTTTCGAAGGAATTTGAGAATATTTGGTGCTTTAATTATATAAAGTTTCTGCATTTCATTCCAAAAACTTTTTTCTTTTCCTTTTTTGGCTATTATGACTTATTTGTTCCTCTTTATTCGAGACCAGAAAAGTCGAATCTTTCTTTTTCGTGAGTTCTAATTCGCCAAATGGAACATTCTTTGGTTAATGATTTGAGGACTTCGGATTTGTTTGCCGCTTTAAAAATATTGGGGTTATGAGGTCTAGAGTTTGTAATGATGTTGCACTTTGTTTTTCTCTGTCAGACTCGGAGATCTTCCGGTGAAGACCAGATTGATCTATTTTAGATGGTATGCAACAGCTGCTTGAGGATTGCGATCGCGCAAGTTTGTGTATTCTCAAAACCAATTGTTCAATTACGCAACGCCAGAAAGAGTTTGCATGTTGGTCTCAGCTTAGGTCATACTTGGGATCGTGGATTTTTGAGGGGCATAAGTATGATGGTTGATTCAAGTTCAGCTGCAAATCGTGGACCGATTGCTGATGTGTTCAAAGAGAAAAATGAAGATGGTGGATATGTTAGTGGAGGATGGAAAAGGTGATAATGAATTAGAATTGTCAGACTATCTCATCAAATTATGTTAAACTTCTGTTGCACTAGTAATCTGTCTCTCGGATTATCAGATTCAAATTGGCATTAAGATGTATCGAAGCCATTCTTAATGGGTTCTTATTCATTTTACAGTGAAGATGGAAAACTGAGCTGTGGATATGCAAGTTTCCGGGGAAAGAGAGTAACCATGGAGGACTTTTATGATATTAGAAATGCCAAGATTAATGGCCGAACAGTTTACATGTTTGGTATCTTTGACGGTTAGATTCTAGATCTTATATTTCCAGAGGGAATATTATCAATTCTATTGCTCTTGTTTATTGTATGATTGAAGTGGTTAAAAGTTTCCATCCTATGAACAATACAAGAATGCCTACCGTTGCATGATATCTTCTATCTCAACTGTGTACCTCTTAATTAGACTGAATAATGCCCACGGTAAATATGGTATTTTCATGTTTATAACTGAACAAGTGGGACCAGTTTGCATAAGTTGACGGCACTTATCGATGTTAACTCTTACATGACAACTATCCTGACTAACTGGGCAATTGGCTCCATAGTACTCGATTTATCACCTCTCTTTAGTTGACATAAACCTTACAAAAGACATAAACCTTACAAAAGACAGAGGGAAATCTGCTGCTTTTGGCATCATTCTGAAAATCGTGATACTCGGATATTTGGTCTTATATCTCATAAATTTTTTCTTAAATTCCCATGATTGTATTTCATTTCTTATCTATAGTAATGTTAATTATCTCAACTTGCTAAACACATTTTTGGCATAGGAGGTGAGGTGTGAAGTAATGCTTTTTCTTGCTTCATTCTTTTTCTTCGTTTCCTGTGTCTATGGGAAAGTGATAGGTGTGGTGGACTATTTCGCTCCACTTTTAACATTTACAAGATGTTTCATAATCATCACAGGTCATGGTGGTTCACGCGCTGCTGAGTATTTGAAGGAGCACCTATTTGAGAATCTGTTAAAGCATCCACAATTTGCAGCAGACCCCAAATTGGCTATAAGTGCGTTCAATTATTTTTCTTACTTTCCATTGTTTTCCACTTATTTCCTATGATGAAATTGCAGCATTAGCTATTGATTTTTTAACTAATTAAGCTGTATTCTGTTTATGGGGAACTAATTTCCCTCTATCTATCTATGCAGGTGAAACATATAAAAAAACAGATGCTGATTTCTTAGACTCTGAAAAAGACACCTACCGTGATGATGGCTCTACTGCTTCAACGGCAGTGTTAGTTGGTAACCATCTATATGTTGCCAATGTTGGAGACTCACGAACTATAGTATCAAAGGCTGGAAGAGGTATTATTAGCAATTTAGACAATTTCCTCTAGTGGACAGGAAATTTTCTAGCTCTTAAGAAAAGTGCTTCTTCTTGCTTGCCCTTAGTATCACTGAGTTTAATGTTATAGTATGTAGGCAATCAGTTCTTGTTATTCTCTTTAATTGGGCCAGTGGGAAGGTCAAATTGTTCTGTAGCACTGAACTCCTTAGGGGATCAGAAAGTGTTGTTAAGACACTGGGACTTTTTAAGAATTTCGGTGGGATGCTGGAACAGTAAGAATCAGTTGAAATAGATATATGTACATAATATCAACTGACCAAATAACCATCAATTTTTTGGGGGTACAGTGCACTTAGTTTGAGGCTTCATCTAATTTATTTTACTAAATTTGTGGTACTTGCAATTAATAATTGTCATCTTGAGCCTCATAATCTCATTTCCCTTCCTTCTTTTCCTGCACAGCTATTCCTCTCTCAGAGGATCATAAACCAAATAGAAGTGACGAGCGGAAGAGAATTGAAAGTGCTGGGGGTGTCGTAATGTGGGCAGGTAAATTGGTTTAAATTATGGCGAGATCTGTTGGCTGTGATTTCAAGCATTTTGCTAAAAATCAGCTGATCTATTGGCAATGATTGATTCCTCCTTTTGATGTGGCCATGATTTATTGTTTTATTCTGAATTATTTTGAAGAAGTTTGATTGGTTAAAAGAAGAAAGCTTTTGCAGTTTGTGAGCCATTCACTAACCGTGTTAAGTTTTTGACAGGATGAACATGGAATGAGACCAGGGATTAGCTAACTGATGCTTGTTAAAGCTTTCTTACTGCTTGGTTATCTCATGCACATATAGACATACCTGCCAATAATTTGGATAAGCATGATAATTAAGCAAAAATGGTATGGAACTCCCTACACAGTTTCGAAACTGATGACCATGAGAAGCCCATACTTAGCTGTGACCCTATGTATGCTGCTCCAATTGGGGTGTCAGAACTCTTAATCCCATTCAATAGTGTTGAACCACCAGCTTTTAAAGATTGTTCTATGTTGAAGTTCTGAATTATATGTTCGAGAAGAAAAAATTTGGCCTTTGATAACATCTCCAATAACTGTATGCTGGAGTGGAAAGGGATTTAAGGGATTTCATTTGGTTTCTTCCATGACATGTGCTTGAGATTTTGATAAATTCGTAACTAGGTGCTGAAGTCAAAATGATAAATTCTTGTTCGTCCATCTTATCAGGCACCTGGAGAGTAGGAGGTGTATTAGCTATGTCCCGTGCTTTTGGTAACCGGATGTTGAAGCAATTTGTTGTTGCTGAACCTGAGATTCAGGTAATTTTGATAGTTGTTGAAAACACTGTATTTATTGCACAGGCTACTGTTTTGTTATGAAAAACTATCCTTGTGTCTAAAGTGAGAGTCTTTTCTTGTTATGGCAGGATCAAGTGGTAGATGAAGAATTCGAGTTGCTTGTTCTAGCAAGTGATGGATTATGGGATGTAGTACCCAATGAGGTATCGTTCTCTCTCTCTCTGATCTTCACATTAAATTAAATTGCATCTGCCTGTCATCACGGCACACATACACTTGAATACACCAGTTTCACTATGCAAAATGAGAATTCTTTTCTTTATTTTGCTTGAGCATAGCCTCCCCAAGTTTTCCTTCCCACCACCTAACACGTAACATGGCCAGGATGCTGTCTCGCTTGCGCAAACTGAAGAAGACCCCGAAGCAGCTGCTAGAAAATTAACAGAGGTAGCTTTCACCCGTGGTAGTGCTGATAACATAACATGCATTGTGGTGAAGTTCCACAAGAACAAGATGGATGCAACCAATTCCCCACGTAATTAGTTTCAGTATTTATGTATTTATGTTGCACGTGTGGATTCGTATAAGAATTTAGCTGATCTAATACCAGAATCCGTACATGCATGATCGAAGAATGTGCATATGTCGAGGAGCCAATTTGTTTATTCATCGCTTTCTTTCTTGATTTGCTATTGTATCAATAACGTGGACATACATACATACGCTTGTCTTTTTCTTTTCTTCTTCTTCTTCGAAAGTTGTCCATATTTCCTCTGCAAATAAATGGATCGTGGATTCTCTATGCTCTTCTCATAATATGACATGAAATGTGAAGGTGAATTTCGCAAAGTCCTTATTGGAGTTGCCAGATATGCTTTCTTCTATCGTTTTAGCTTACTTATTATGCATTAGTTCTACTATTTGCCTAGGAGATACGGAACTAGCACTACAATGAAGGTGTATCCGTAAGAAGTTCAGTTCAGATGAAGGAAAAGAAAATGTTGAACAGCTTATGTTTTTCAGACTAGAGTATTGTCCTGAGTTCTTGCAGAGCATAATAACCAGAATAGGATGTTCTTACGCAGACTACTATGTCTTTAAGAGTGCATAGACTTTCGGACAAGATGAACTAATAAATGCCCAGTACCATGATTCTCTTGACATGGTCGAGCTGCAACTGTTACAGCTGCATTACCATATAAACTTTCCGTCGGTCTGAATTCTTGGGTCGTCAAGAAGGAAATCTTCAACTGAAACATTTTTAAGTGGAGAACAGGTTCACATTACGTTGGAAACAGGTGGTGAAGTCCAAAGGTCAGAGGAAAAGCATGAGCACTTACCAATGTCAATTTCTGGTGGAGAGCGAGCAATACTTGTGCCAGGGTTTGAGTAGTCAGCTTCTTTTCCATGGTCTGCTTGCAAATTTGGAAAATGGAAGACAATAACATTGTGTTTGATTCAATCGCATTCTATTTCGGTTAAACTTGATTTGGTACGAGTATGGCAAATATTTTGAACCTGATTAGTTACGTTAAGCTCCTTTAGGTCCATTTAATCTAACGAATCAATCTGAGTTTAACTAGATTCGAACTGAAGATTGGGATTTGATAGTTGATTGAGAATCATATTGATTTTAACTAGATTCCAACTGAAGATTAGGTCTTAATAAAAATTCAGGGCTCATTCCCAGTTGATTAAATCTTCATTTATATCAAATAAGTGAAACAAAGTAATGATTAGGAGTAGCATCTGACCTCCCAAGTCCACCAAGTCTGGATTTAGATCTGAAAAACTCAGGTTCCAAGGTATTGGGAGAGACACCCGATCCAAAGTCTCTTTGAAAGTATCAGTTCCATAGTCTGAAACCTGAAGTTCTTGTACATCTGAGGTATGTACTACGTTTGTGTTCTGTGGTGATGTATGCACAGTTGATGAATATTGGAAAGTTGGTGGGACTATCTCTGCCATGCATCTGCTCAATCCCAAACAGCAGCTCAGTAAACTCTCGTAAGGATATAACACGAAAATGTCTGTCGTGCATCAGACCCCAACAGGATACATGTAATGTGATGAATGAGCCATTCTTACTGTTTCCCAGGATTAAAGTTGGTCGGTGCAGACTCTGATGTTCCTGAACGAGCACCTGACGTGTAGAAGTTGAAGTTGGCTGGAAGATGAAATGGTTGTTGGATTACAGGCCGAGGCATGTTGGAGTATCCTGGTTGGTTGACATTAGAGTATCCCTTCGGCATTGTGTTAGCTGCATTATACATGATCTTACCATAGTATTCCTATATAAAATTCATTACTATATTCTATATGATGAATATAGAATTACCATTATATGGATGATGATGATGACTTGATGATGGAAAGAAAGATTGAGGTATGTTGGTATATCCTAATGGAGGATTGCTAACTGCAATTACACAATCAAACATTAATATTAAAAAAAAAAGATTATGATTATGTTAATGTTAATGATTTATTAATGGGATTAGAAGTAAAATTGCATTGCCATTAATGAGAGGTTGAGTTCTTGGTGCAATTAATGGTGGAGTCACTTTGGTGTATCCTTTAGGCTTATTCCCAACTGCAACAACACGATCAAGTCACTTAGATTGAAACCCTTTTCTTTTTTCTTCAAAATGTAACTAAAAATGGAAGGTGATTGTAATATACTTTTTTTTTTCCCCTGAACTGAAAAAAAAAAGAAACTCCATTGAAACAACTTACCGAGTGGTGGTCGAAGCTGGTTCTTGAGGGAAGAAGATGAGATAATTGACTTGCAAGCTTCAGTGATGTCGCTCTGCATCTTCAGATATTCATTGTAGAGATTGATTTGTCTGATCACTTCAAGCCTCGCATAGTACTGAGCGAAGAACACTAAATTTTCTTTTACCAATCTCTCCCAAACTAAAACAAAGTAAAAATAAAGATACAAATTAGTCAAATTTAACATTTAATCTCAAATCAAAAATATTTTTAATTAATTATCAAAATTTTCTTACAATTTCACACTTTATATTACTTATTATCTTCAAATAAGAAATATTTCACATTTTATATTAAAATATGTGTTTTTTTTTTGTGTATGATGAATATCCTAAAATTATCTTTAAAAAAAGGGTCATTATCACTTGCCACCCGCAAAGGTCCAACTCAGCTTGAATTTGGATTAGTCGATTGTTCGTGAGGTGTCAAATACCGGATGGTTTAACCCAAAAAAAAAAAAAAAGCCCGCCAACACTTGCAAGGATCTAATGATCGAAGTGATTTTTAGGATCTGTTTGTCTTCAACCTGTGGAATTAAGCAAAATAGGAGAAAAAAAGAAACAATATACGAGATTTACTTGTGATAGTACATCCAGGTTCAATTTTGGCTCTTTCACTCAGAGTTTCAACAACTTCATCTTTAGTCATATACAATTGGATACAAATTTCGATCAGATTCTGGACCTACAAGGCCATATCATTAGATTAAATTAGATTCAGCAAATTTTAATTCAGTACCAAAAACCAACAAGAGAAGTCGATGATGTTTCTTACAGTTTGAACAAGTTCAGGAGTGATTTTTCTTTCCACGTTCATGCTTGTTGACGGCTTCATGACTTCAACAAGAACCTTTTCTCAGTTTCCAAACACTTCCAAGAAAAAAAGAAACCTTGAAACTGAACTGGACTGAGATGCTTTTTGAGTTTCTAACGTAGTTTTTAAGGCAATAACAACACTCACTCACTCACTCAAGTTTCTTAGAGAATCACGAGGAAATACAAACACGTGAGACCTCAATACCTCCTTTTTGCATGGTTTTGTTGTTTTCTGCATTACTCTCTGACCAACCAAAGACCTGACACAACAAAATCTGAATCCTTAAAAGTGAAGAGAAAGCTCGAAAATATCACAAGTGTATGACTCAGAGAAACGCCAAACCCGAATCTCGAAAACACCAAGTTGAAGTGACTCAATCGAGTAGTTGCAGTAGTTACATTACTGAATTTTCCTTACCAAAAAGATTGACAGAAATAAAAAAAAGAACCCAAGAACATTCTGTGTGAATTCAGTACTAAAATGCTTTTGTATAGTCGAAATACTTGAAAGTGTTTCAGAAATGGATATCTTGTGCTTGGAAGATGATAAGATTCACATAAGTAAAGGTACATAACCCTTTTTAAATATTAAATTTTTGTGTATATAATCGAAATATTCGAGAAGAGTGAAAAAAAGGAAATGAAAATCTTGTTTTGGAAGTGTAATTATAGCTTCAAGTGTCTGTTTCTGCAACTATTATGTCACTTATGTCTGAATAACGACACAAAAAATCCGGATCTGAACCAGAAAAAAAAAAAAAACAAAAAAAAGAAGAAGCCTTTACGAGGTTTTGAGTGTTCAAGCTGTAACAAAACCGAACAGAACAGGAGTCACAAGGAGCATTCATGTATGAAACATGCATGCAATCACCTAAAGCCACGACTTTCTTCTTCCTCCTCTCTCAACAGCTCTCAAAAAAGTCTATCTTCATATACTAATTAAATGATTAACATGCTATTATATACTCATTGAAAGGATAACGATGGTAACCATTTGAGTTCTTTTGATAAATTAGTTGAAGAACATTGCCAAAACAAAACAGGAACATGTTCTGAAATTTACTTCTTGACATGTACCAAACTAACTTTTCCATGTTAGAGAAACAGAATTAAGGTACATTAAACATATAATCCCTCACTATATATGTAAGTATGTATTATGAGATTTTGAGTTTGGATTCTCATTTTTGCTCGTGAATGTTGAATATTATTTAAAGAAGAAGATTAGGTACTGATTAAGGTATCAAAGTTGGTCAAATATTAAAAAAAAAGGGGGAAATTTGTTGTAATCTCACATTTTCAAATGAACAATTTTTTTAACTAAATCAATTCATTTTAATCATAATTATGAAGTAAATCGTCATAAATGTTCCAACCCATTTGTCAAATTGCGAACCCAACTGTAGAGTAAAAAATTAACCCTAGTTGAGTCACTGAATACAAGGGTGAGTTGTGTATAAGTATATATTAAGCTGTATTTGCCTGGTTCAATTATTACATTGCAATTATTATTATTATTAAATTGGGTATTTGAGAATTCTCCTCAGAGTCTCATGGGTTTGGACAAATTAGTCACTGTTGCATGCTGATTCACACTGGTCTCTTAGATTCAAATTTCTTCATCTGAGAAAGACTTTCTTTTACCGGGTAATTTGCTCTCTCCTTTTCATTTTCTCTCCCTCAAAGTCACCGTGGAAATAACATTCCTTTTTTGTTTTCTTTTCCTTTTTCTTTCACGTCTGACTGGTCATTTAATTGCTATTTTTCAAGATTGTAGTATATGGGATTTCATTGTGTTAACTCAAATTGCGATAAAGTTCAAATCTTTAGGTTTTTGCAAGCTTGTTCTTTGCCCTGTAGATCCAATGAGTACTTGTTTTCACTTTCTGTGTTTGGCTGAATATTGGCCGTTACAACTAGGGTTTGCCCAAAGGCTCGATCTTGGCAGGTTCAATGTGGGTTAGATATGGTCCTCAGACGATTTTCGCAGGAAATGCTGATTGCAAAAGGAACATGATTTTCTGTCTCGTGGGCTGTTACACGGTTGCCCTGTTTGTTTCTGAATTGAATCCATATAGTTGTTTTTATGTCAAGCTTTGGGGTTTCATTTGGATTCTTGACATGTATGACACTATTCTAAGCTAAAAATTTAACATTTTGAGTAATTTGAGTATTTGACAGGAGTTCAATTAATATCTCTAGATTAGAAGGGAAATTTTGGAAGTTTAGATTATTTCTTCCTGATGAATGCAGGACTTGATGTTGAGTAGGTTTGTCCACTTAATAGTGTTATGTAGTTGTTGGTTGTTATTAGCTCTCTCTTTTTTTTTTTCAGTGATTAAATGGTTATGAAGTATTAGAATACCCAAGTAGTCTTATCTTTGAGCTTGTTGGAACCACACCTATTTCAAAGTTTCACAGTTCTATCATTTTACAGTATCTTCATGTTTTTATGACCATGGATGAGTTTGGTATCACTTATCAGGTGTTGTGTTAGTGTGGTGAAAGAAAACACTAACAGTGAGCTATACAATTGCAAACAGTAGTAACACAATGTCTAGTAGAGTTTCATTTTTTGCCCTAATTGAAAGTTTTCTTTTGAATATTACTTTTGGTACTTGTTTGATGTTTGGATTCACATATGTAGAAGAAAGAGTATAATTAGGATATTGCTAATCTAATACATTCTGTTTGAGTATAATTAGGATATTGCTAATCTAATACATTCTGTTTTAGTATAATTAGGATATTGCTAATCTAATACATTCTGTTTTCTTTTGTTGTTGAAATGTTCTTAATAGACACTTGCATCTTAAATCACTAACTAAATTTTGATTATGAGATATATGCGATAACATTCATTGTATAAAACCCAATAACAAGGGATACATTGATTGGGATGTGCACAGGATCAAAAACTTGATGTTAGTGCGACATTTTCTACGTAATTTACATAGTTAGCAAGGTGTTGGTGTCCATCTCTATGGACGTGGGTATGCAATTATGCGAGGGAGATACTAGACTTAATGTATCTGAAATGTGACATTTGTCTCTTAGTGATACTGATATTTTGTAGGAGTACAGAGTAATATTCATACATGGACGCTAGTGTTGAGTCAATGAACCTGGAAAGTGAAATCTTCACTTTCTTTTTCTTTTGAGGGTATTATATATGATTGTCGTCAAAACTATAAGTAGCCCCCTTTTTAATAAAGAATATCTGCATGCAGTATAACACGTAACGAGTCCATGCACGTCTACACACGTAGGGTAAACTGTTTAATGGGAGGTGGAAAGAGGAAACACTTGTGCGGATATTTGGGATAAAGATAATCATTTACTGCATATGTCAAGTACAATCAAGTGTCGGTCCAGTGTTTGATACGCTTATAATGACAGTAATGATTACGTATATTGTATGTCTGATAGCAACATTCCTGAATCTAGAAACCCAGAAATCGGCATGCACGTGTCAAGTGCTAGGAGAGCTTGCATGATACAATCAAGTTTTGTGCTTGCATCAGTTCCAACATAAAAGCTCTTCTTTTGTCTTTTCCCCATAGGAACATGTTGGAACTGTTAAATTAGTTGGTCCGGCTAAATCCACGTGGACCACATTAATTAACACTTTACATTATTGCGTAAAGATTATAGTTGCTATTTATTTAGGTGATTGAGTATTCCTTATATAACAACCATTTGTGTTTATGACATTTCCCAAAATGATAATTGCCAGTTAGAGTTCATCTTTGAGAAGGTGGTGTTTGCCTTCCACTTCCCTGGAAAGCCACCACTAATCTTTCCGACTCACTCTCTTTCTCAATAGACACTTGGAAAGTACACGAAATTCAATGTGCATATACTCTAGTGTGTGATACAACATGACGACATTTGGATACTTCTGTTATATTGTAGCTTGCTGTTCGTGCTAGATTTTTTTTCTCATATTCTTAAACATGTTGATATTGCAAATTTTGTTAAGCTATTTAATGTTACTTCGTTAACTATAATCTGAAAAACACGGTTACTTCAATCCATAGGCTGGCTAATGTATGTCAATTGGAAAGTAAGAAAGAACTCTGTTCTATAGAATAAAAGGAAACAAAAAGAAGAAGAGAGAGCAGAATTCTCATCCTCATAATCAGATCAAAAGGATCTCAAGAAGTTGGTGCAAGGAATTAAACTTGTTCTGCATTACTATTACTTGTTAACTAGATTTACGTAAAAATTGGGGTATCTCGACACTTAATCATTCTTTAGAAGTGGATCAGATCACGAGTGTATGGACTGTTGGTTTTTGCTGTACCATTTATGTCATATTTCTTTCCGAGTTGCAAGATTACAGTGACTGAATAAGGATTTATGTGATCATGATTTTACGTGACCATTTTGCTCTTATCAATAATTTTTGTTTTATTGGAGCAGCTTTCAAACAACCATGAAGCAATCTCTTTGCCTTGGATTATGAAAGAATTTCTGGTTGTCAAACCTGTCTCGTGTCTTCAGTTCCTCTAATATTCATATAGCTAGAAGAGGAAGAGTTATATTTTACTAACAATAAGGGGACTATGGAGTGTAATAAGGATGAAGCAATTAGGGCTAAGGAGATTGCTGAGAAAAAATTCATGGAAAAGGATTATACTTTGGCTAAGAAATTTGCTTTGAAGGCTCAAACCTTGTATCCTGAGTTGGATGGTCTCACAAAAATTTTAACAACCTATGACGTGCACCTTTCAGCACAGAATAGGTTAAGCAATGGTGAAATAGATTGGTATCGAGTGCTTGTTGTAAATCCTTGGGCTGATGTGGAGACAATCAGGAAACAATACCGAAAGCTTGCTCTTATTCTTCACCCCGATAAAAACAATTCTCCGGGCGCAGAGAGTGCATTCAATCTTATTTCAGAAGCCTGGAGTTTGTTATCTGACAAGGCCAGAAGATTGGAGTACAACAAACATTTGAATGTGGTATTATCTCAACATGGAACTTCAACCCAGAGTAAGGTGTCATCAGCGCCACCTGGGGCAAATGGCTTTCACCACTACAACAGTTCTGTAAATTCGAGTGCAAGAACTCAGAAAAGAAGTAGTCCAACAGTGCCTGCAACAGCGTTTCCTCCTCTCAAGAGAAAAGTTAATACTTTTTGGACCATCTGCAATGGCTGTAAGACGCAGTATGAATATCTGAGGATTTATCTCAATCAAAGCCTACTTTGCCCCAATTGTCGTGAGGCTTTCTTTGCCGAGGAGAGAGCTCCACCTCCAAGTGTTGTGAACTCGTCTGGTCATTCTTCCCTCCAAAAGAATGAAAACTCAAGGTATCATACTGCCAATAATGGTGGGGTCACTCAAATGTCAGCATCTGATAAGCGTGGAGTTAGCAATTCAATCCGTGGCTCAGATCTGCAGGGGAATCATTATTCCAAAACAGCAAATGCTGGAAGTGCCTTTCAATCAGCATCAATTGGTGCTCAAGCTTCAAGTGTGGTGGGGCAGGCCCATCTTCAAGTGAAGAGACACCATGAAAGAGCAGAAGAAGCCTCTGAATGGGACAGGAGTTATGCTGCTAAGAAATCTAGTAATTCTTCTGTTATTGTTGATCATCTATATAAGAAGAGAAGATCCGATGGCGTTCATATAAATGGCTATGGAAGTGCAGGCTTTGGAAATGTTTCTGAACCAAGAAGGGGATATGTTGAAACACAAAGGTTGTATGGTTTTTCTGGCACTAACAATAAGCCCGACACAGAAAGAGACTTATCTGCTGTTGCAGTTAGGAAAATGTTGATAGCAAAGGCACAATCACATATTCGTAAAAAACTTGAAGAATGGAGCTCTAGTCAAGTCAAACTAAAAGGAAATGAAAAACAAAATTTTGCTACTAACAATCGCAAGAAGTATGATGACTCTGCCGGTTTGGATAAAGGAAGCAAGGGCAGTAAACCTCTCCCCAGTTCACTGTCTAATGATTCTAATAACAAGGAGCACGCACCTTTGTCAATCAATGTACCTGATCCAGACTTTCACAATTTTGATTTGGACCGAACTGAAAGTGCATTCGGAGGGAATCAGGTCTGGGCAGCTTACGATGACACTGATGGCATGCCCCGTTACTATGCTCGAATTCATGAGGTTATCTCTATGAGCCCATTTAAGATGAAGATAAGTTGGCTGAACTCGAGAAATAGCAGCGAATTTGGTCCTTTAAACTGGATAGACTCTGGTTTTCAGAAAACATGTGGGAATTTCAGGACTGGCAAACATGAGATCAGCAAAACCTTGAATTCTTTCTCGCACAAGGTTAAATGGACAAAATGCCAGCGCGGTATCATTCGCATTCTTCCAAGTAAGGGAGATATTTGGGCCCTTTACAAAAATTGGTCTCCAGACTGGAATGAGGAAACCCCTGAGGAAGTGGTGCACCAGTATGAAATGGTTGAAGTGGTCAGTGACTACGATGAAGAACAAGGCATATCTGTAATGGCTCTTATCAAGGTTGCTGGTTTCAAGACAGTTTTTCGTAACAATACAGATTCTAGCTCACTCCGTAAGATACCAAAAGAAGAGATGTTCCGGTTCTCTCATCAGGTCCCTGATCATTTGCTTACAGGTGAAGAAGCTCAAAACGCTCCAAGGGGTTGCTGGGACTTAGATCCAGCAGCTACCCCCCTGGAACTTCTTCAGGTAGAAGCCAACAAAGTGCAACCGGAGCCTGCTACAAAAACTGGCAAACAGACGAAACATGATTTTCCAACAGGTAAGGCAGATCAAAGTGATGGAAATGTTACAGAAGCTGAAACTGCAGGTGGTCATGAACAAGACAAGAACGAAAAATAAGCGGGTGGTACGGTACAGAGGTAGATTCAAATGTTGTAGATGATGCAGAACAAAGTCCGAGTTAGCTAGTTCGAAACAGCAGAGAGAGAGAACCAATATAGGGGGGTGGTTATTTTGTAAACCTGAGACTTGAAGGAACATGGTGGTTTGCCGCATAAGTGGATCATCAAAATGCTCCAGAGCTTTTTGGGTTTTTTTGTTGTATAATTTGACAGTTCCAAAAGTAAAAGAAACGTAAAACAATCACACTATCGCTCATGGAAGACCATAATTCCTCCCTCTGTACCATTATTTCTTTCACAGGGCCATGCTCTACCTGTTAAAATCTTTAGCAGTTTCTTTATCTTATCAGGTCACCGGAGAAGCTACTCATTTTGGACTCTTCTCACCAAATGGACTCTTGTTTGGATTACGAACAACATAACTAAGGTTGACGACTAAGTCGCCTTTAAGGCCTGAGCCCGAGTCAGAAAAAGATTCAACTTGGAGTCCGAAGATAAAAGCCTGAATTCATTCCAAGCATAATTTGGTTCGTTAACCCTGGATTGGTCGATCTAAAAAGGAATTTATCAAGTTTTAGTCGGTAGTTATACCAAATCGGTGTAAAATGAACTCCGTCGCCAAGTATGTGACTGAACATAAACAAAAAGTAAACCAAAGACTATAATAAGTTTCTTCAACGACCGATGACTGAACATGTTGTTCAAAGTTCAAACCTCGATTCCTGGAAATGTTACCAAAGAGAAGATTATTGGTAGTTATGATGCGAATTACCGCGTGTCTTCGTTGAAGACATTAACAAGGAAGACTTGTCGGAGCTGAGAACAAGAATCTTAAGAGCAATATTTTATATTTTCAACACGACATATGACAACATTAGAAAAAACAAACAAACAAGAAAGTGAACGGTCGGAAGCTTCGTGACCACAGAAAGCAAACTCATGCGAAGACTACTTCTTACGCGTTACTTTTCTAATTATAAGTCTATTGATAATGATCAACTCCGATTAATAAATTATTTAAAATTAATTTTTATACTTAAGTTTGAATCAATTAAAACTTAATTTTAAATAAAAGCTAATTTATTTTGCAAAATTAAAATAGATTTCTAAAAGACTTAAATTCGAAAGCGACAAGCGTGTCGGCATTACCCCACATGCATGCAAGAACAAAAGGGCTGCCCTTTTCAAACTAGCCCTGTGTTTCATAAAGACGAGTATTGTTAGTCCGTCTCACCTACTTCCTATTAATTATCTATTAATCTTCCTCTAAACAATGGTCAAATTCAGAATCTACGATCTTTAATAATAATAATGTATAATTATTTTAATATCTTCTTAATAAGTAAGCAATCTATTTAAATAATATAATAATGTATCACAAACTTAAATGCACATGTATAAGTTAAAATCTACAAAATATAATAACATATATATATATTTGGCCTATATTACCATAATTATATCCCGAAATAACCTCTCTATTAGTTAAGAATAAGACTACGTATTATCGGACTTTCTTAAATTCCAGATGATGATTACATAATTACATCCCAAAACGGAACTAAAATCATATAATATATCCAAATATTTTTTTAATAAGAGTTAGATTATTCATTTATGTGATTGGTTTTGTAGATTCCACAACACAAATGAACATAGAAAAGTATGAAAGTTCGTTGAAATTCTTTATCTTAAAGTTGTCAGCAAGCTAGTAAAATCCTTACTACTTTCATGCATAATATAATAATAATAAATTAATATTATATAATTTATTCTTCCTTCTCTTAATATGTGTATATATATACACATACACTAGCCCTTGTGCTCTCCGTGCACCATTCTCTATTTTCTCTGATATTTCAGTTTGGGAGCTGAGGTTGGAGCTGTTATTCAACGTTGATCGATCGAAGACTGATCTCTTGACAAGAATGAACGAACTCGTACTGGTAAATTTTTACTTCTTCAGATTCGATTCGGACATTGCATGTTCTACCTCTGTCTCTCTGTGTTTCTCTTATTTTCTTTTAAATTTTTATGATCAATGGGCGAACTGACGAACCAATTAAGACGAGAAACATCTGCTTTAGTTTGATTAATGTTGTGTCTGCCTCCGACGATGTTTGGTCGATGTTGTCTTAGGAAGTTGTCAGTCCGGAAGCATAAAACGACGTTCGTACCAAACCAAACTGTTGCGAA
>JANIJH010427163.1:0-17824 GCA_024520975.1 Erythroxylum areolatum
CCTAAATCAAAAGTCAACTATTAATGGCCAAAAAGTCAAACTTTTCATATTTTCACACTTTTTCTTTTTAGTTCTTGATTTTCAACTTAATTTTCAATCAACTCATCCACTTTTGCATATTTCTTATTTTTACTCAAAAATCGGGGTCCAACATAATTCATGTAAATCATACTTAATTTTAAAATAAAAACAAAAAATTTCAGGGGCCAACATTTCTGCTCCTCTTAAAAGAATTTCGTCCTCGAAATTCTTATCTGACTGA
This sequence comes from Erythroxylum areolatum, assembly GCA_024520975.1. NCBI lineage: Eukaryota > Viridiplantae > Streptophyta > Magnoliopsida > Malpighiales > Erythroxylaceae > Erythroxylum > Erythroxylum areolatum. The sequence goes on from JANIJH010427163.1 coordinate 263, forward strand.
TCAAGAGGTAGGGGCATGCTTTCTCTTATGCTCTTCCATTTCCCACTTAACTCCATCACTCAAATATTTCTTAATTTCTTTCGAATGACCATAGCCAGTAGACTCACTTAGTCTTTCAATCTCTTATTAGGTCATTCACTTTCTTAACTAGTTCCTCATTACATTTTAGATTACTCATAATTTTTCCACTTCCTGTGTCAATAACACCAATACCACATCATATCAATTTTCTTAACATACTTACATATATCACATTACAAATCTAGGACATCTTGTGTCAGTATCATTAACTCATAATAATTTCATACTGATCAATTCATATCGGGCTTGTATAATCCTTCTTTCTTTTTTTTTCTCCTAACCTGTTCACACCTTCATCTCTATCTAAATGCACCTTGACAGGGTGACATTGTTAGAAGTATTTCATCTTTTGCTTGATATTTCACATTTCTTACACTCAACTCTCATGTCTATCTCACGATATTCCATAACTTTGATGTTGATCCACTTAAATCATTCATCATTATCTTGGATCATTAGCTCCTATTACAGATTCACTTTACTCATCAACTGTATCATTTGAATTACTCCTGACCTTCAACTATTTTAGACCTTATTCATTTTAAATGTAAGGGTGGACAACTCCTTTCGTCGCATAATGCCCCATACAATATTCTAATAACATCTCTGCGATAATGATTGTTATGCTTAAAGTAAATCAAAGTTATACATTGATCCCATGTTCCTATAAACCCCAAAAAACAAGCTTTAAGCATATCTACAATAGTCAAGACTGTTGGCAATTCATAAGTGTGGTCATTTGCTTCTACCTCCTTAGCCATCAAACGCTATCTCGACGTATTCCTACTAGGATGTATAACTTAAGGGTGTTATTTATGCTTCTCTAATAATCTCTTTACTAAATCATCATTATTGGTACATATACCTCTTATTTCACTCACAAAGTATCATTCTTCCTATTCGAACTCAAAATTTGTATTCATTTCCAATTTCCTAGTAAGATTCAAAATTGTTGGATCCTTAATTTGGGCTTTATCAATTCTTTCATAGGAAATTGATCTCAATTCCATTGCAATTAGTACTTTGATTTGCCCAAATTTCAACTCGACATTCTATGCTTCTATTTGCATTAGATTTGATAACCGCAATATCCAATTTTGTGATACATTGCTATTGAATTTTCTATTCAATGCATCTGATTACAAAACTAACATTACCAGTATAATACTCTTTTGTACAATCATAATCCTTCAAATAACTCTATCTATTGCCTCAGTTTCGTATTCCATTCTTTCAACTTAATAATTACCTCAAAATTAAATGATCTGCATATTTCAAAATCTTTTTGTACTTATAATGTCTCCAAATTTTCAAGCGATCACTATTGCAGCAAGTTTCAATTACTGTATCAAATAATCAACCTATGAGGTTTCAATTGTCTCCATATATATAAAATCACTTTATCATGCTATACTGGATTTTATCCTAATCTCCTATACAAACATTATTGCTTACTATAAATTCTCCAAATCCCGACGATGTAATTAATATCGGTGTTATAATTCCTTAAAATTCTCTTAACTTTCGTTACTTGTACAATTTACATGTTTTTCCTGAAGTATTCCAACTATGCTTCTCAACTTTTTGAATACCAATTTCCTTGGATCTCTTTAATCTTCAATACCATGGTACTATCAGGAGCATTTATTAACTCAACAGATATTGCCAAAACTCCATGTGCCCATGATTAGTTCTCACTATTCCTTGAGTAACTAATACCTCAATTTGGTAACATTATCTCATGTTATTCTCAATTTCTCAATTCACTCATTGTCTCGAATAATTTTCTCCATTCATTCAACTTCCTCTGATTTCACATTGACTTATTCTATTGTCTGCTCATTCATACTAAATTCTCCACACATTTCCATTTGTATTTGCAAATTAACTTCTTGTGTTGGTAACATATTCATCAAAATCTAATTTATATCTCTTGAACATATTTACACAGAATATAGCGTGGACCTATATACTCCTTATATTTGCAATTAATGTCTCCTCAAATTCAAGAATCCACTCATAAAGTTGGATATTTTACATCAAACAAAATACATACATTCTCGGTGGCATATTCTACCTCTTATGCCTTAGCCTTTGTCAGGGATAGGACTCCAATATTTACTTTTGTTTCATTAATAATCATTCATTCCTTGAAACGAAACATTTAATTCACCCAATATGATTTGTTAAAACATCTCTATCTTAAAAATACTTCTTACCTCAATCATCTACATTGTTTCCATAATCTTTATCAATCAACTACGTTCATCAATGTTGTTTCAACCATTCTTAACACATCGATAAGATCAATTTTAACTGTTCATGATATTTCAATAATTTCAATTTCTGTCACACTGTACATGATCAACATATTCTTTATAATAAAACTCAATGGCATAAGAAGCATACTCGTTTACTCTTATATTCTTGGTATGCACCATCAAATCATTACATCTTATACACAAAAGAAATTTTAGCAGGTCACCAGTTTATACTCATGCCAATGATACGTCAATCACAATTGATTATGAACAATTCCTGAATATTTCAAGGCTGTTCAAACATACTCTTCCATCGTAGTTACCTTTTCAACATAATCACCTATACCATAATTCCATCACGTTACTCTAATTCATCTTATAATTTTAACTATAGCGATCATAGATTACCTCCCATACCATATCTAAACATGGATCTCATATGTACTTAATCACATTATTTGCCAATATAACCACATTATAAAATATCATTTAACAATAACTAGTCGACTTAACCTTGAAAATTTGTACATATATCACGATCATTTGTTTCATTTTCCCTACGTACTTGCTTAATCAATATATCAGATCATAACTCTTTTCACCGTAATTAAACATTCACTTTAAATTCCAAGTTCAACCTTTCAATTTCACTTTGCTTGTATACCTTAAATCTTGTTATTTTCACCTATGTCTCTATTTTTTCCTCAGTCAATTCAGTAAAATATTTTCACATCTATATCAATTCAAGTACGTATCTACAGAAACATTATGTCACTAAATTCACTAACATAATCACAAATGCTGAATTTGTGCCTAACATATCGGACTACGTAATATTTCTTATTTCTAAATATCCACACTTTCCTTCGTATACACTCTGAAAAAACACCATTCTTCTCATTATGTTTAATAGCCCAAAATCTTAATGAAAACTCGTACAAGTGACTCATGTGGTCGCAATTACTGGGATTCTATACTCATCAGTACCCTTCGCTAATAGTGAGAAATCAGGTGTAACAGATCCTTGCAAAACTCCTCGTGTTCCTTTACGATGTGGCATTTTACTCCTTTAATGAAACATTTTCTTTTATCTTACCTTTTCTTTTAATCTTAATTCCTACATGTATGCATGATATGCATGTCACTTAATGCAATCAATCAATTCACAAGGCAACAATTAATCATATGGCATAACAGTTTACCTTACTATGCATTCTAAGCCTAGGAAAAGCCTAAGCTCTAATACCAAACAATGCTGGTGTTCGGATTACGACACCTATTACGAGGCTCTGATTTCTCAAAAAAATTCAAAATTCAGAAAATTTTAACTTCAGCAGTGGCGGGTTTGCCGTGGCGAAGTCTCCTCGTGTAGTTTACCGTGACGAAAGTCTTTGCATTGTCATGGCGAAGTCACCAAATTTAGCACAGAAATCCTTTAGGGAAGGTTCGCCGTGGCGTACTCTGGGCCTCACCGTGGAGAAACCTTCGGATAAAACCCAGACCACCATTATATAACACAAAACGTATATACATTTATACAATTCTTTCAACATAACCCTTTTCAACAAAGAAATTAACTATGAAAAAAACCAAACGAAACTTCTTTAATTCATCATTTCATTACAAAAGCAAAAGAGTTTGAACAACTTTATTTACATCTTAAAAGCCACACTATTGACTTATTACAAAATACAAATGCACATGATACAATTGAATGCTTATGCTTAATATGATCCTAAATACCAAAGTTTCTGAACTAGCTTAAATAATAAATGTAGCTATCTCGGAGTTGCCAATTGCTTTGCAAGGTTCACGATTCTCTTGTTCGTCTTTTTCTTCACTTGCGGAGTGGGAGGTAATGGGGGGAGCTGCGAAGCTCAGTGGCTTATACATTTATAGCCATTGGCAATGAGCCATACAATTCAACATATACATATATATTCATTCATATACATCTTCAAATCTTTTTAGCTAGCAAGTCAACCATCTATAAATTCTAACTTAAATATTCACAGTCAAGGATGCTATCACTGAAAACAAACCAATTACATTTAAGCATCAAAATATAACATTCAATTATGTATCATACTCGACAATTCAGAGATGCAATGCACAAACAAATGGCTTGATGGTTCCATGGAAATAGAATGAAGAAATCGAAGTTTACACCATGAACATAATGAGTCCATTTTTCAGAGCTCATATGCCACAAGCGGGCAACCTGGAGAATGCTCTTATCAATGTGCACGTGATAAACAGAATGGTTCCACTCTTGCCCAAACAGAAGCACATAATCATTTTATCATATGCTCATACTTTCATGCCTTTCTATCTTTTCCTTCATACAAAATGCCATGACATGTTTCAATGCCATAACTTGATCATAATTCATAAATCACAACGCATTTTCATCAATTACAAAAACTCATTGTCAAACAAGTTAACATACAATACACATGCATTCAATTCAAGCACTTTAGCATATATTCACCCATAAGACAAACTTGCCCATATAACACAATAACCATAAATATATTACCCACCTAATTTTGCTTGGCAATCCAAGCTCAATGTTTTCTTTCCTCTTGCTCTTAGATTGGGCTTGCTTGGTTTTCTATAACAAGTCAAGTTCTCATTCAAACAACATTCAAAGGAAATTCATAAGGCTTCAATAATCAAAAGTGCTAAACTTGACTATAACCCTTTCAAAATCTAGACTTTCAAGTCAACTTTTTTGTGATCATTATGATTAGGTCAATGAATGAATTTTCTAACACTTTCTTCTAGAAAAACACTTCCCATTCTCTTAAGTTTCCTATAACACCAAAATCATTCAATTTGGTTCAGAATCCAAAAGTTACACTGCAAACATTTTCAGATTGCTCTTATACCAAAACAATATTCTATTCTCAACTTCCATCCAAAAATTGATATCCTTAGAGACTGAATTTAAACTTTATTTCTTACAAAACTTGTATCCCTGTGTCTCTAGTTTATTCCAAAACAAATTTACTTCATTTAGATAACTACATAAGAAGTTATGCTCAAAATACTGTAGTATACTCGGTACTGGAAAGTTCACCGCAACTAACTTTTCCAGAAAAGAAAAATTTGCCCAAAATGTCAAAGTTCACCACGACGAACATTCCTGGGTTGGCCGCGGTGAACATTATCCATCAAGTTGGCCGCGACGAACCAAGAAGAGTTGACCATGGCGAACTTTGACATAAACATACACAAAACACTTCATTTTTCCAGATTTTTACTTCCAACATCTACAAGTAACACATCTTAAACCTCAACCATCATTTCTACTTCATATTCAACTCCATTTCAACCCAAGATCATTCACAAATACATCATAATCTATCTTTGATCATTAACCCTAAAAATTAAAACATTTGCCTCTGTTATTCATCAACAAATTCCCACACATAATCAACTTCATTTGAGTTTTATTTAACCATGCCTATGAAATTTAAAGCATAACTTACTTGTTAAAGCTTCAATGTCTTCAAAATCTTCAAAACCTCCAAAACCCTAGCTTAATCTTCTCTTCTTCTTCTTTTCTCCCTTTTCGCTCTTCCACTCTCATTTTCTTCTTCATTTTAAAGTAAGACAACTTCTTCTTCTTCTTTTTATACCCTTAATAAGTGTAAGAAGTCCATTTTGCCCTTCATTTAAAGTCTTAAACCTTTTTAACTTAAGTAAATTGCCTAAAATGCCCTTATGCATTCTAACCTCTTTTAATCCATCTAACCCATAAAATAAAAATCCTACTAACATTTACCTAATAATTAACTCCGAAATTTAATCCATCAACCTCATAATTCATTTAAATCATGCTTAATTTCAAAATAAAATTAAAAAAATTCAGGGGCCAACATCATATGATTCATAATCAAATGACCCTAAACTACCACTCTTGTGGAGCTTCGCTATGCATCTATCATTTATATGGCCAAAGCGACAATGCCATAAGTAAGTTGATTTTAAATTATCTCATTTATGTCTTTTCTTGTTATTGACATTCATAATTGGATGTGACATATCTAATATGTAAATTCTATTGCATAGTATACCAGTACCATAAAGCATTCCATTCAAACAACCTTTGCTATTGAAATTCAAATGGAAACCTACTTTATTTGAACAAGAAATAGACAATATGTTCTTTGTTAAAATAGGTACAAAATAACAATCATCCAATTTAATTGCAAGCCTATTGTGGTGTGACAAAAACTAGGTGCGTACGACTAATGTAGAAACTCTTGCTCTATTGCCCATGCGCATGTCCAGTTCTCCCTTCATGAATTGTCTATTATCCCTGAAGCCTTGCATATCATTACATATGTGTGAGCTAATGATTAGAAATAGTATTGACCTCAATGACAAACATACTTGAAGGAGCCGGGGCATCTAATGTCTGTTGCTTCTTCAAGGACTCTAGATAGACTTTACAGTTTTGCTTCCAATGGTCAGTCTTGCTACAATGGAAGCAAGTTCCTTTTGGCGCAGTCTCTTTGAGTTTCTTTTTAGCTACACTTCCTTTTGGTTTCTTGGACCTTTTCATCTTTAAGTTCTTTTTTTTTTCAACTAGAAGAAGAAGAGTCCACCACTAGCACTGGCTTGCTATCCTTCTTGAATACCAATTCTAATTAAATACCAATTATGCCCAAATAAGATCCAATATCTTATAATGATCTTTACTTATTAAATATAACATATTTAATCATAAAGTTTTCCAAACTTTACAATCAAGTTGGACTTGATTAAAATATCTTTGCTTTCTTCAACTTGTTCTTTATGTGAGACATATTAGGTTACTAACATCTTGACAGAGATTATAAATTATAATTTTAATTCATAATTAGAATTACATAAATTAAACTCTTTTTAGTTTATTTTTAATTCTCTAAGTAAATAATTTATGATCACATATCAAGATTACGTCTAGCAACACATCATCATCATCAAAATATTTAAGAATGTCAAAGTAGTTTTAATTAACCTTTCCGTTCCGTATAATTCTATTGTTTCATCATTCAATGTTTTGATTAGACATAGAATATGAAATGTCTACTTTATTTTGAGTCCAATCATATACTATGCCATTAGCTATTGATTCAATTAATGATATTTGTAAACTATTTACCAAACATCATTCTATCTTGACCAAAGATTTTCTAAATCAATACTAACCGAGAAAAAAAGAATATTCTCCCTATAATTAATCAAAATTAAAATTTAAGATATCTAGTAGTTTTTGAATAAATTATAAAGGTTTTAATAAAGTCTTATTCTGAATTTATATTTTACTTGCACATTATTCTTATATTGAAACCATAATTTCAACTTAATATTAAGGATTCATTTTCCATAGTCATAAGCATTATACACTATATAGCCATATCTTAGTTTTGCTAGTTCATTAAATGAATAACACATTTAATAACTAGATGAAGTAATCTAAGGTGACATAATGGACTAGCATAACTTCAATTTTTAATTTGATGATAAATGATACAAGAGAAAAGAATTGCTGCAACTAAAAATCCAGAAACAAATTAGAGCGTTGTTTGAAGTATTCAATACAAGAGAAAAGAATTGCTAGTGATAAGCAAGTATTACTACCTAATCATGTTTGAAGCTTTCAATGTTATATAGTATCTTGGAAAATATTAATGCCAATTGACTATTAATCAGTCATTCTAAATCCATTATATTGTATTAGTCTTCCAATTATTATTTTCTAAAAGGTTTTAATAATTTATCAAGTTTGACATAAAAATGTGGGCATTCATTTATATTTAAAATCAAATAATTTGAATTACTTTACGAAGAGAGATAAAGTCATTGATCAATAGGTTGACACTTGTATAAATTCTAAAATCAACTCGAATACTGAGAGGGTGGTACATAAGTAGCATGTTTTATTGGATTACAAGGTCATAATTAAGTAAAGCATGAACTCCAAAGATCATAATCACAGGATCAAACCCTCTTTATGTTGGTTTTTCATGTATGGCTGGTGAAGGTTGTTCAGCTGAATTGTTTCTGAAGATAGTTAATAACACTCTTGTCTACTTGGAATGCCTTGGCAAGAAGGTCAATACTAATGGGTGGCTTTGATCCAAAGACAACATTTGTAATTATGATGACACCAGGGTTTTGGCTGCTCAATCCGGCGAATGCAAACGCATTACCTTTTCCGACATTTAGTTGGAAATGAATTTGACCTATCGGGAACACAAATACATCTCCAGGGTTCAGAACTTTGGTGAAAAGGGTGTTGTCATTCTGGTTAGATGCCACAAACCCAACAAAAAGAGAGCCTTCCACAACTACAAGGATCTTAGTGCCACGAGGGTGCGTGTGAGGTAGGTTTAGGCCATATGGTGTAAAGTCAAGACGAGCAAATGAAATTTTGAGAGTGTTGAGTCCAGCAAGTTGATCGACAGGGAATGGAGTCACTGCAAAACCGAGTGGAGTTGCAGCAGTGTTTCCAGGTTTGTTGAGCCTTGGAAAGAAGAAATCATCTGCCTTTACTTGCTTGGGATCTTTGCAGAACTTCCCGTTTACAAACACTGCAAATGGTGACCGTAACAATTTGTTAAAAATCCAGTAGTATAGATGACCAAAACCATTTTTCATTTCCAAAAAGACAAGCGACCAAAACGTAGAAAATTTAAGTACTGAGCAAAGTTATAGTAAATTATTTATATCAATTGTAATATCACATACCACCATCGAGTGGGTTGTTGATGGCTACACAGAAGTCCTGAAGAGGACTATGATCATAAGCAGAGGCAACTAGTGAATAAGTTAAAGCAAAGAGAGTGAGAAGAAGAAGGTAGCGAATCTTTTCCATGGTTTACAAGACCAAACTAGCTGTAGCTCTTAGTATACGACTTTTGGTGCTCTGCCTAGGGATGAGTAGTGGCCCCTGCGAAACATGCTATTTATAGATGACTTCAGTTGAATGTTTCCACATTATGTGTAGCGGTAGATAAGAGCAAGTATAAGGTTTCTACTTAAGAAAAAAAATAATAGATGATGCTCTGACAACAACAACTAATACAATCAATTTGACCAAGACCTGGTTTTAGTAATGGGAGATCTGGTTCTATTGGCTTAATGATAGAAACTACTCTGGATTGTTTCTCCTGGTTAGATCATTTTGGGGTATTTTTTAAATCTGTTGATGAGCTCCTCCATGTGTTATGTACTTTTTTAAAGACGGTATGGCATTAATTTCCTCCTACCATGCTAATATACTAGGCCAGACTATTTTATTTTAGGTAGTTGAAATAAGATCACTAATTAGTATCTTTATTTCCAATTCCTATAGCGAAGCCTTTTGTGCTTGCTATCAAAACTTTGTTTTTCTTACGTATAAAAATCTTTTGATTTGGAACAGAAAAAAGAAATCACTTACAAATATTTCTTATGTAGTGCTTTATTTTGAGTCCTTTGGAGATTAAGAGAGAGAACAGAATTATCAAGGAAATATGATACGAATGGATACCTAGAATTATGATTATAAATGAATTAATGATCATCATCAAATCGTGCATGAAATTATTGATATCTTGCTGTTCACCCAATTCTACGATATGAATATGATATTAAATCTTTTGCTACACAAAAATTAAGGGGATATTCTTTATATAAGTACCTTAGGAAATGTTGTATATATGTACTAACCACATTTAGGAGCGGTTAATAAAGGTTTGGTCTCGTACACAACTAATTTTCAACTTTCTTCATCAACTCTGTTATCGAAAGAGATCCTATAAGAGAAGGAAGCTCATCTTCTCCTTATGTGTGTATCTTAGTTACCACTTGAAAGAGACAAGATTAATCTTGCACACAAAGTTCTTCCTATCTCTACGTTGAATTGTAAATTAACTTGATGAACAAATGTAACAAGGACATACGGTTAAGAAAGTAAAGAATACAAATACAAAATAAAATAAGAACCAGAATAACTCCCTAACAACAATTCCAAATTTTAGGTTGTTTTCACCTATATCAAAAAATAAAGGCTTACTCTTGAGTAAAGAGATCCATAATCTGGGACATAGCTATCTCTCAAACAATAAGATTTGAATTATTTTTTAAATTTTATTTTAAGTATAAATTATTTCTATATTTATCTTTCGTGATTGTATGATTGATTGTTAGGAAAACCTACTATCTTCATATTTTTTATAATATATTGCTAGATTATATATTAAATGTAGTGCCCCCTCAACGTAGGATACACACCGTGACATCCGGAGGTCATTCTGGTACATATCCTACGATAACGGTACGGTATGTTTGATCACTATGTTCACTTCACATGGCATCATTGTAACATCCCGTTACCTATCTTAAGGCTAAAATTGTACATGTGAGAGATTACAGAGAAATTAGGAAACGCATTTCATGCATATGCATTTCATGATATGCACTTACATGTGAATAGTAAATTTTGCACACATCAAAACACATTAAAATGATTGTATATGCATTCATTGACATTTTTCGGGTATAATTGTTAGTAAATGTGATTTTATTGAAAATTGCAGTTTGATTGTATTGAAATTTTAATTTGGAGAGTAGAATTATTGATTTAGAAATTTTGGAGTTTTTGGGGAAATTTTCTGAAAAGAATTGGGATAATTCGTGGACTAGGAAAAATGCCAATTGGCAAAACAATTGATAAATGGTATTAGAAATTATTGTAAAAAGGCAAAGGAAATTTCTATAAGTGACCTTAGGATTTATTCACGAGTGCTGGTGAAAATTGGGAGCCATGTAGAATAGAAATTGGATTTAGGTTATGTGAATTGGACATGTGTGTCACTTGCCAAACAATGTCTTAAGTCTACTAAAACTTTTAAAGCCCCTTTTTATTTGCTCCCTCTAGATGTTTCTCTCTAAAGAAGCCATTGGAGTTTTGCTTTTTGGGTTTTCTTCATCTCTCCTTCGTAGCTTCTCTTCTTTTGTTCTTCTTGATTTTTTTTCTCTTCAAATCTCCACCCATATTGACATCTCATCTTCCATTTGCTACTCCTTCACTTTGCCCTCTCTTTTACCCTTAAGTGTTGATGATCGTGTATGTTGGAGGAGCTAGGGTTCATGGTGATTTGAAGGAGCTTTGGGGCTAAACAAGTAATTTAAATTTTGTTCTTCATGTGTTGTTTTAAACAAAGCATATATGATGATAATTTAGTGGTAAATGATCATGACAAAGGAGTTGAGTATATGCTAGAACGTTGGTGAAGAAATGAATGTATACATGTTGATGTTTTGTTTCATATGAATGCTAAATAATGGATTAAGAATTGATTTGTGAATGTTATTGAGTTGAATTGGAGTAAAGAATGAAGAGTAAATGAGATACATAGGATGATCTTAGTATAAGATGTGATTGGGCAAAATCTAAAATGAAGATGAAAAAAACTGGGTTTGTGTCTATGTAATTTCACCACGGTAAACTTTTGGAAATTCTCCACGGTGAACTGAAGGGTTAGGAGGATTTCGCCGCAGCGAACTATAGGTCTCGCAGTGGCGAACTTGTGAAAATGTCGCGAGAATTCCTCTCTGGAGGAGTTCGCCGCGATGAACTTTTCTCTACACTGAACATGGTTCCGTATTTTGGGCATAGATTTTTCTATAGTTATCCAAATGGACTGATTCTTAATTTGGAGTAAAGTAGAGATATAGAGCCACAAATTATCTGAAGAACTTACATTGTGAATCGGATTCTAACAATTTCAATTTTTGGATGGAAGTTGAACATAGGGTACTATCTTAGAATAAAAGCAGTTCGAAAATATTTGGAGTATAACTTTTACAATACTGAACCAAATTAAGTGATTTTAGTGTCAATAGAAACATAAGACATAGAGGAACACATTTATAGAAGAGAGTATGACCAAATTATATCAGTTTCGCTTTCTAACTAAATGTGAATAGTAGACTTGAAAGTGTGACTTGGAAAAATATGAAGTGAGTCAATGAGAAAGGAATAGAGATTTTAATGATTTTAGTGAGGCGTAAACCTAAGTACAAATTATACTTAGCTGAGTTTTGATATGAAAAAGACTGATACTATTATGATAAGAGTGGAAAGATACTTGGGATTGTCATGAACATGCATTGTACATATTCCACATACACACGCGTGCATGAATGAATGCTTGTTATTGTGCAAATATTATTGTGTGTGTGCATTATGTGTATTGCATAATTTTGATGTGCAGGATCAACGTCTGCATTCAAATGTTTCCAAATCATTGAAGCTAGTGCTAATCTGGAGCATACTGTGAGTAGATGGTCTCATTTCATTATTTTTTTTGTTTGAATTTTTGTATTAATTGACTACTGGATGCTCCTATGAATGTGGTTGATTGTGTTGAATTTTGGACCGAAGGTCCGATGATTGTGAAATGTGAATGGGATATTGAAGTGTTGCTTGAATATGAATGTGAAGAATTATGTGCTTCATTGATATGATGGATAGAAAATGTGAAATGCATTCCATACATGAATGCATGATCAGATAATGAGAGTTGTGACCAGAGTAGCCACTGATCAGTAATGAGGTTATATGGGAAGTGGAAGAGCATATGAGGAAAGATTACCCCTGCCTTATTGGTCTATCAGATCTTAATTTCGAGGACAGAATTTCTTTTAATCATAACATTAATCCCTTATAGGCATCAAAAGAAAATCACAATATTTTAAAAATTAACTTTTTTCTCATTTCATTGCGTAAAACCAAAAGTCTACATTGTGTCTTACAACCTTTACTACATGTGCATCCTCAAAACCTAGTACAAAAGTACTACTTGAAAGAGAAAAATATATAAAATCTATCTAAGCCATCCTAAAATCCCAGCTGACCGACCTTTAAGCCATGACTTCTCTTGCCAAATCACAATCCGCACGATTGGTAGAGCCTCTCAGTAGCTAGAGTCATCTCTCAGTCCTGAAAAGGCATCGTTGCAATTTTAGTGAGTTTTCTGAACTCAATGAGGTAACCATCATCGATGGTTCACTCAATTCATACAACACAACAATTCACAACTTTGCATAATGAACACATATCACATTTACATTTAAGAACAAATTTATTTAGCATTTTAAACAATCCACATTCTTGTTAAAAATGCATATGAAATGCTCATGTGACTCTTTTCCCATTGTTACATTGTTGTGACTGAGTGCCTAAACTCTCCCACATCTATTTTGAATACTGGACTCATTAATAACTATCCCTTATTCGATGAGGATACAGGGCTCATTTTATATAGTGAGCCGTAGGCTCTTAATCTCTATCTGAGCTCGAGGCTCTTTTCACACTTTGAGCTTTAAGCTCTGATCGGGGCTGCTCTGATCACAACTGCCATTATGTAATTGTTCACTCATGCGTGGAATGCATCTATCGTGATCGATCATATTACGAAACACATAGTTCTTCACATTCATATTCACATTCAAGAAGCACTTCAATATACACTCCACATTTCACATTCATCGAACCTTCTATCCAGAAATCAACACAATTCAATTCACATCCATTTATCAGTCAAAACATAATTTAAGTAAACAATAATTGAGAGAAACCGTCTAGGTTACTCACAAGTCACTCCCGAAGCTAATGCCTGGAAGTTCTAGCAGCATCTGGAGGTTGACATTCCAGTTGCTCCTCTATATCAAATAGCACATACACATCCATCACAATTTGTACAATTATAAGTGTTTAACAATGCATATGTATGTAATAAAATATGTACAATTCATGTTCATGACAATTCCTGGTATTTATCCATTAGTTTCATCACAAAATCGTTCTCATATCAAATCCCATCTAAATACAATTTATACTTAGGTTTATGCCTCGCTAACACCATTATCACAATTCATTTCTCATTTAATCACTTTAGACTTTTCTTAGACACACTTTCGGGTCTACTGTTCACGTTCAATCAGAAGGTGAAATTGATGTAATTTGGTCATACTCTCTTCAAGAAAAATGTTCCTCTATGTCTTATGTTTCTATTGACACTAAAATCACTCAATTTAGTTCAATAATTTGGAAGATATATCTCGAACATTTTCAGACTGCTCTTATCCAAAACAATAGACTATATATAACTTCCAGCCAGAAATTGAACATCTTAAAGACAGAATCATATTGTGGTCTAAACAAAATAATATAAATTAAATTCTATCTAGACCAACTAGAGGCAAGCGCACCCCATCGACAAGTAATATAAAATGGTAAGAACCTGATATGGTACCCAAGGGAATTTCAACATGTAAGATAATTAAATTAAATGATGAAAAATTACTCGAACGATCAAAAATTGATTAATTTGAAAATAAGATAAAATAAAGTAAGCAAATAAAAGGAATATGAAAAATGCAAGGTATGAGTGAAAAAATGACTAGATTTAATCAAATGACAAAAATCAGTTAAGGTATTAGATTTCATTTGGATTGGACACTAAAAATAAAATTGTCATGGTGGATTGATTTAGGAAATACTTCACTTAAGCTAGTCGAACCCAATGTTCAAGGGTGTTCCCTTCTCTTCTAAATCCGAGTTATCCATTTGGTTCATAGATAATTCGGAATAAAAGGTGTTAAATACAAGAAACCTAAAAATAAGTTTGTTAATCCTTGGTATCCTCACACAAGATCCTATGGTTGGTCTACACTTTAGTCTCAAGTATGTTGCTAAATTAATTTTTTGACAAATTAAATCCCATTGGTTATGGCATTCAATCATCTAAGGTCTTAATTTAGGTGATCAAGCTAAATTAGGACTAAATAGGCATTTAATCAAGCAAAAATCAATACCACACTTGAATTGTTGTTTATCCTCAAGCAACTTACTTAGGTCATAAACAACATATTCTATCATTTCATTTTCAACGAAAATCAAGTTTTTTCAATCCCTTAAAATTCGGCGAACTCAAGTATCAAGCTACTACATATATCATAATCTTTTCATCAATGCACATAAACAAAATCAAAGGTAGATATCTTTGATCAAAAGCAAGTATAAAATTAAAATGAACTTTCCTCATGATATTCACTCACGTCGCTCAAGTGTACAAGGGTTGTGTTTCGCTTAAAGCTTCCTCTAAGAGATTACACTATCATAGGCTTGCAAATTCACCTATTTTCCACTACATAGGGTACATGCCATCATGGATCAAAAGGGCTTTATTAAAGGTTATAACAGGGCTTAGGTTAAGGTGAGGTAAAAAGCACAAAGGTTACTCACAAGCATTCATAAAGTACTAAGTGATGTTGGACAATCCAAAAAGAAAATTTGAAATGTGCAAATAGAAACATGGGATTACAACTCCTCGTCACTATCCAATTCTACTGTTTGATCTTTTTTTCTTTTTTTCTTTTCCTTTTTGTTTTTTTGTAACAATAAACATAAAAGATTTTGTTTTTGTTTTATTTTTTGGTAATAATAAACATAAAAGAAGATAGTAGTAGCATAAGTCAACAACAACTGAGTAGATGTACCTCTAAAACATCTCAGAATAGCATGTAAAACAAAAGTCCTTAAATCAAAGAATTAAATACTTAGTACTTCATTCAACTTATGAAAGGGTCAGGATAAGAGATTTCAGGTTTTAATGTAACATGATTAATACGAAAACAACAAAGTCAAAAGCTCAAAGGGGGTAATAACGGAAAAATGACTTGGTAGGTTATTTAAGCTAAAGGTTAAAAACAAAGAAGGCCTTTATCATGTCCATAAAGCATGTAACTAGCAGTATCAAATAGGTTCAGAGAAAGTTCTGAAGGTAATCCACACAGGGAAGCATCACATACAACAAAGAAAATAAATGACTATGAGATGCAGTCATATAGCTCAAGACCTCATATGTGCTTAAATGAAAATCCATCAAAACTTCATACATTGCCTCATCACTCAGCATTAGTTATTGACTAAGTTCATGTAATTGACTACTTTAATCAATCCACACAGTTCACTATCCTCTCAGGCTACCTAATTCAAGTTCACACATACAACTCAATTCTCCTTCCTACTACTTTGATAGAATCGTATAGTCAAATTCGTCACAAATAGGACCTAAGTTAGCTACCAAAAGAGTCGCAACCATTCAAGTGTGTATCTCTCAACATCAACATCAATATCATCAGCATGCACATAAACTCAATCCCCCCCACACTTAATATAAACATTGCCCTAATGTTCAAATAGCAAACAATCAAACATAAAGATGGGAAAGAGGAAGAAGAAACTTCCCTGAAGAAGAATCAGCCAAGAACTCTTTGTCACCAACTATGCAGACCCTAAAGAGAACTCAAAACAACTCAAAGAAATGCATTAATCTAGAAAAAAATCAAGAGGAAACCACAAGAAAAGAAAAGAAATATAACTATAGTCCTACTGAAAGGCATGCACTACAATCAAGGAGACGAAGTCTCATAAAGAGACAATCACTACTCAAAATTATCCACAAACTTGGGCATATACAATTTAACCTGTTATCCATTTACCTTGAATGAGTTTTCTTTTTCTTGCTTTACCTCAAGGACCCCAAAAGGAAGGACTTGGATCACCGTGAGTGGACCATACCACCTCAACTTAAGCTTCCCTGGAAAAAGACGAAGATGGGAGTTGTAGATCAATACTTGGTCGCTTACCTTAAAGTATCGGTGGAGAATCTTCTTGTATTTGTTTATAAGGTGATGCATTCAAGTTTTTGATGCTATTTATGAAATGTGAAAAGTTTTAGGAATTTTGATAAATGAGACACTGAGGTTTCTAACCGTGAAAAATTTTGGAAATTTAGCATAAATGTTTTGAAAAGTGGAAAGGTTTGAGAAATAGTTTTTTTGAAAAATTTGCTAAGGGGAGAACGTTTTGAGAAATGATTTTTGCTTATCTTTCAATTTATAAATATGTTATCCACGAGCTGTCAAGCTCACCACCTTTCATCCTCATCTCCAGGTATTCGAGCGGGAGATTGGATGAAAGAAAGTCAAGGATTATATTCTATTTTCCTTAGCTAGTGTATTATGTATTTATTTAGTATTGGATTTTTATATGGCTTGGAAAGCCATTAATGTTTCTAAGCATTTACTTCGTAATGTAAGTGAATTATGAAATTGTGTATCGAATTGAAATATAAATTTGAGTATGGTTAGGATATATGAATGTGATTGG
>JANIJH010427996.1:0-17805 GCA_024520975.1 Erythroxylum areolatum
AGAAGAAAGTGAAAGTAACAAATGGGAAAAGAAGAAAATGAAGAATACAATAGCAGATCTAGAAAAAGAGAAGAAAAAATTTTCCCTATCGAAATCGAAAAAGGGAGAGTTGTTACCATAGACAATGAGTAGATCTGGAGGGAGCTTTTGGGAGACTCAGCGTAGAGAGAGGGCGCAGAGGAGAGTTGTGAAAATGAAACGTGTCTCTCTCCCTAGAGATCGGAGTTGCTTCAATTTTACTGGCTGGATTAGATGTAATAAAAATTAAAGAAGCTTTTGGCCATGTTTGGTGATCAGCTGATTGCATTGGCTGTTAGCTGATTGCATTATTATTATTATTATTATTGTTGTTGTTGTTGTTGTTATTGTTGTTGTTGTTGTTGTTGTTGTTATTGTTCCTATTATTATTATTATTATTATATGTTCTATGTTTTTTATTAGAGTTATAAAGTTAATTTTTGTAGAATTTAATATCTAAAATCTAAATTCTTATCAGAATATTCAACAAAATACTAAGATATATAATATTTATACCCTTATAATTTTTATAAAGTCATATCCTCATATGTCATTTTACACATAAACAGTTAATACTAAACAGCTAATTTTACCAAATATCAAATGATAAACATCTAATGTAATCAGCTGATCAAATCAACTGATATAATCAGCTATTAGCTAACAACTAATGCAATCAGCTGATTGTCAAACAAGACCAATATGTTAAAAATTCATAAATGGATTAAACGTATATCAAAAAGAGATATAAGGATAAAATGAGTTATATACAACAATAAGACTCATAACTCATTATCTTAAGATTTTAAATTAAGATATAATGTTCTCATTATATATGAGCTCATTTAGATCTAGTCTAATTTTTCTACAAACTCTCTCAAAAACCTTTATTGGTATCAAAGTTAGATTGGCTTGTAGGAGGGAGATGTTGGAATTTCATAAGTAAAATAATCACGCATTAGAAAGAGACATAAAAACGAAGTGAGTTATATACTTGTGCAAGAAGATGTAGAAAATTCACAATGGAGTAATCTCATATCGAAAAGAAACATAAAGATAAATTAAGTTACATACAACGATAAAACTCATAATCTATTTGCTTAAGGTTTTGAGTTGAGATATAATGTCCTGGTTGTATATGAGCTTACTTGAATCTAGTCCAATTTCTCCTCAAGTCCCCTCAAAAACCTTCATTGGTATCAGAGTTAGGCTGGCTTGTGAAGGAGAGATATTGGAAATTCACAAGTGGAGTCTCATATCAAAAAGAGATATAAAGATGAAGTGAGTTATATATAAGAGATGTTAGAAATTCACAAATGAAATGATCTCATATCAGCAAGAGACATAAGAATGAAGTGAGTTATATACAATCATAGGGCTGCTAACCCAATGTTTAAGGTTTTGGGTTAAGAGATGATGTCCTGGTTGCTCATTACCGATTGCTTTAAGGTTTTGAGTTGAGATATGATGTCCTAGTTGTATATAAGCTCACTTGGATCTAATCCAATTTCTCCCCAAGTCTCCTAAAAAACTTTCATTTTTTTAAAAAATCAGGTCAGGATCTGGTCCCACTTGTAGTAGAATAATTATGAAACAATTTTTTGAAAATAAGATCACTTTAAATTATATAAAATGATTAACAATTAAATTATAATAAAGCATGAATCTTAATTCGCACCTTATTCGAAAACTTGATCCTTTTTTATCATATCCCTTGAATCATATCCCTTGAATCGTTTATGAAACTGACTCATCTTAATTACTATAGTCACACAAGTGTCCACTCTCTACTGATATTTATAAAATGAGTTGAGAGAACTCTACAAAACTGTTGTAGATAAGGTAATTATATTTGTAGTAGGTTTTGGACATTTTAGTAATTTAATTTCAATGAAACTTTAAATAGAATTACAAATGATTCTAATTAAATACCAGTTATACCTAAATAAGACCTAATATGTTACATTGATCCTCATTTATTAAATATCTCATATTTAATCATAAAAGTCCATCTTGATTAAAGTATCTTTGCTCTCTTAACCCCCTTTTTTATGCATAACGCATTAAGTTCCCAAATATGTTGACAGTAGATATAAATTATAACCATAAATTGTATTTAGGATTAGATAAATTAAAATTCTTTAATTAAACAATTTATATCTGTAGATCAAGATTGGTGCCTAATACATCATGACCACCCCAATATTTAAGAATGTCAAATTGGTATTGACTAGCCTTTCTGTGTATAATTTGTTCTGTGTAATTTAATCTTTTCACCATAAACTGTTTTGATTAAACATAAAGCATGAAATTAAGGTCTACTATTTTTTGAGTCTAATCATATTAGTTCTCCAACATTATATATTGATTTAATTAATGATATTTGTAAACTATTTACAAAATGTTATTTTAACTTGGCCAAGGATTTTTGGAATTAATAATAACTGAGAATAATGAAACATTCTCCTAAGTGCTTTAGGGAGATAAATCATATATTGATCACTCAACTACTTTTATATAGTTCATGTTATATCAAATGACTTCCGACTGAGCTATCCTTGACTAAAACAAGTCATAAGCAGTATCAAAATATAGCAATCCCTATACAAGATAACTTTGGAGATCTCAAGTCAACAGATCACTTATATAATTATTACAATGATAATATCCATAAACATACAAGTAATGTTCCAAATAGATTTCTCATATAGAGTTAGTTAAGTGAACTTATTCTCTAACAAACACCTACACATTTATTTAAGTATTTATATACTTTAGTCTACGAAATCAACTACTTCCTTAATAAGGAACAACATAATGTGGGGTAGCTTTTTATATTTATTAACGTCCAATCTTAATAGAGTAACAACAAGAATAATTTAGAGATAATACATAATACAATATGAATATCCTAATTATAATCTCGTTATAATTTCATTTGCAATGTATAATTATCCTATGAAATTTGTCATACATGTCTAAATATGTTCAAGATAAAGAATATCTTTAGATTATTTTGTTAATAAACTACAACCAACAGATTGGCTGTTTAGGGCACAAGCCAACATAATCCTAAAATTGTGAGTTTAAAACTCTCAAAATTAGGATTCATAAGATTATAATTTCGGTAAACTTTCATGAGTAATATCTATTATCATTTCAAAAGTTATTTTAATGGAAAAATGGTCAATTTAGACTTTAACATTTTTAATAAAATTCATTTGACAAGAAGATCTTACTTAAACAACCCCTTCTACATCTTAGTTAGATGACACATTCCTATTTTCTATAATTGCTCCTTGGAAACATTTAGATTGAAATCATCTCAACTTGCTTCAAGTTGGCTCTCTTAATTTTTTTGATCACCACTTTCGGTGTCATCCTTTGAGTCACTTTTATTAGTGACATTATCAAGTTCAAGTATATTCTTTTCTTCTCTCTTGCAAAATTGAACTTAACAACAACCATAATTTCTTCTTTTTTCCTTATTAAAATAAGGATTCTATTTAGTTATTAGTTTAATAATTTCTAAAGAAAGATGTTTATGCATACTTTTTACCAGTTGGGATTATTTGCACCATATTTGTAGTGTCATTTGGGTATTTACATTCATGAAATTAGTAACCACTAGCGAGAAGTCTCAACTTGGTTTTGCTTTTCTCATTTGCATTTAACCTCGCCAATTTGTTTGTCTTTACACCAATGATCATCAAGGTATTGTTATTCCCTTATCAAGATTTTTTTAATCATGTTTTAGACATTGACCAATTAGAAATTGTAAGATTTACAATTGGGTTAAATCTTCTTCCTTCATTATTAGTACAATTGAGGAATAAGCGTATCGTTTTGTTATGGATGCATAAGATTTTTATTTTTCAAGTTGTGAAATATTTGAAGATATTACATGGGGCACTTATTCGTATCAATTTTAGATTAATTTAATAATCATAAGGTGTGACCTATATTATTCGGATTGATTTTAATATGAGGTGGGTTCAAAATAATGGTTAGTGGGCTTGTAAATAAAATTAGAGTCATTAGAGTTTTATGATAATTAATAAAACATTTCCCTCTCCCGCCAGTCAAGTAACATTAATAGATATCAAAGAAACATACATTCTTGCACCATTAGAAAAAGAACGAAGAAAGGAAGAAGTTAAGAGTGGATAAAGCTTTTACGTAAAGAAGGTATTTGCGATCAAGGAGGAATTACACATATTGAGCATGGATCAAGGTTAGTATTTCTTCTTTTGTTTATAGCATGAATCTTAGGGTTTGAAAGTGTTGAATCGATCGTATCGTAGATTATTTTGGGTGAATTCTATACTTGAATTATTTTCAAGAATATTATAGTATCAAATTTACTTATGATATCAGAGCTTTTCTATAACACTATCATTTACATTAAAGTTACTCTTGGAATTCATGGTAGCTATTAATATTGCTTAAGGTTATAGAAAATTATTTATTATTTCCACTGTAATATGAATAATTGATTGAATGATCCCTTTATAATAAAAGTCAGGGATTGCAAAAGCTATAGGGTTACTATCTTATGCATATCTATTTGTATTTGAATTGAGATAGGATTTTCAAACAGATACAAACTGAAAGGCTTGTTTCCTAAAGACTCTAGTGGGACCATAATGTCATATTTGTGGGGCCTATCATTGAATAGCTTTAGGTTTATAGTTATAAGGAATAAATTGTTTAGATTTCAAGTTTTTGGAAAAACATGATGTATATATGGGGCCTATCATTAAAAATCTTTATGTTTGTAGCTATAAAGCATTCTTTTTTGGGGTTAACGTATTTTCTGTTTTAAAAAAACAAAAGGTCAATTAAGTTATTTTCGTGGGACCCACATTAAGACCCTTGGATTTATATTTGCATTAATCGTTTACTACAATATGCATGAATTCTAAAAAATCAAAAGAATTGGTGTTAAGTATTTTGGTTTGACCTGTTAAGTTTTGAAAGAATAAAGCTTGAGAGAAGGTTGAGCCAAACTTGAATTGATGTTTTGTAAATGTGTGTGAGTGTGTAAGGATATTGGGCTAGAAAGTGAGATTCCTTTTGAAAATAAGAGATTGAATATGTTTTGGTTCTCTGCATATTAAAGAATGTGTGGACGATGTGACTTATTCATTGAAAAGCCAAAAAAAGGCTTAAATGGTTTTTTAACAATATAGTTAAATTTCAAAATTTTCTTTTTTACTTAATTAAATGTTTACTGTATAGAAAGTTTATTAGTCACCAAAGTGACCTTGCTTGGAAAGATGTTTAGACATTTAGTTACGCTTTTTTTTTTCAGTTGTCCATATTATATGATGCTAATAAATGACATAAAAGATGAATTTAACAATTGAGATTATTAATTATAATACTAAGAGATTACCCAAAGGTGGATCATTACTTATAATTAATAACATTAAAGAGACTTATCGATCTACCTAGTAAATATATTTGTATATCCAAAGATAATATGTACACAAACTAGAGTATAATTGATTGCCTATTAAAGTGTGTATATATATATATATATATATATTGTTGACATCATTACAGATTAAGTATATGTATATAATTATTTACCAAAAGGCAAACTTAAATATATATATTAAAGTTTATTATTGTCTGAATCCATTAATTGTACTCAAAGCATTAACGTGTGAGTTTTGTTTTTACATTTATAGTTTCTAATAATTTGCTAGCTATGAGCAATGGTCTAATCACGTTCAATAGGCTAAACTATGATGATTGGTTTGAGCAAATCCAATTTCAGTTGGGTATTATGGTTAAGGACTTGGCATTACTTGCAAAGAAGCCTGTAACTATTACTGAAACTAGTACACAAGTTGAAAAGACATTTTGAGAGTTGGGAAAAGTCTAATAGGTTAAGTCTAAACTTGATACGATTAAGAATAGATGAAAATGTTAAGCCATCGATGCCTCATACGACCAATGCAAGGGAATTCATGATGAAAATCAAATAGTACTCACAATCAGATATAGCTGACAAGTCTCTTATAGGAAGTTTGATGAGTGAATTGACGACCAAGAAGTTTGACTGATCTCAACCTATCCATGATCATGTGACAGGCATGTCAAATTTGGCTACAAAGCTGAAATTAATGAGCATGGATGTGAGTAAATCCTTCATAATACAGTTCATCATCAACTCACTTCCTCCTAAAGTTGATCATTTCCAAGTGAATTACAACACTTTGAAGGAGAGATAGAACTTTCAAGAAATCAAGGCCATGTTGGTGTAGGAGGAAGGGAGATTAAATAAAATAAAAGAACACTTTATTCATCTTACAATACACAAAGAAGTTAGCAGTAGAAAGGGAAAGCTAGGAAAGAATTCCTTTCGATCCAAGCTATAAACAAAACTTAAAAATTCTTGTATATGGGTAATAGAATGAAGGCACGAATAGAACGAATTGGGATGTACAAATTGATCTTAGACATTGGTTGTAGTCTAGATCTTGAAAAGTATCTTTATGTTCTTGAATATGCTACAAATGTAGTTTCTGTTAGTAAGTTGGATAAGATAGGTTTTAATTTTAATGTTGGAAATGGTGTTTTTTTTTTCCTTATATAAATGACAGTACTATTATGGTTATGGTACATTAATGGATAGTTTATATCGTTTCAACCTTGATGTTAATTATTATGAATCTTTGTTTCATGTTGAACATAATATTGATGATAAACGTAGTGCATATAATAAGTACTCTACTTACTTGTGGCATCAAAAGTTAGGTCATATATCTAGAGAAAGGGTGATGAGGTTAGTAAATAGTGAAATTTTACCTTAATTAGATTTTATTGGCTGGGATGTGTGTATGAATTGGCAAGTAAATCAAATATATATCTAAGATTTCAGCCATAAGAAGTACTGAGTTGCTTAAATTGATACACACTTCTATATATGATCCATTTCATGTTCCATCTTGGAGCAGTGAAAAGTAATTTATGACCTTTATTAATGAATATTCACGTTATTGTTATCTCTATTTACTACATGAAAAGTCTCAATCAGTGGACATTCGTGAGTTGTTCATTAATGAGATAAAAAGGCAGTTAGATACAAAAGTGAAAGTCGTAAGGTCTGATAGAGGTAGTGAATATTATGGTAAATATAATGAGAATGGATAGTGTCCAGGTCCACTTGCAAAATTTCTTTAAAGTCGGGGCATTTATACACTATATACAATGCTTAATACACCACAATAGAATAATGTAACTGAAAGGCGGGATCGTATTCTTATAGATATGGTTAGTAGTATGTTAAGTTACACGAATGTATCTTTATCTTAATGGATATATGCATTAAATACAACTACATACCTATTTAATAGGGTTCCTAGTAAAATAATTCCTATGACACCTTATGAATTATAGACAGGTAGGAAACCTACCTTAAGGCACCTACATGTTTAGGGTTGCCCAGTAGAAATAAGGATTTATAATCTCACAAAAGGAAGCTTGATGTAAGAACCATTAGTGATTACTTCATCAGTTATCCAGAAAAGTCCAAAGGGCATATATTTTATTGTCCTAACTGTAGTTTAAGAATCGTTGAGTCTAGTAATGCTAGATTCATTAAAAATGGACAAATCAGTGAAATTGGGAAACCACGAAAGGTGAATATTCAAGAGATTTAGGTGGAAAATCCTTCACCCAGTGTCTCTTCTCAAGTTGTTGTTCCTCTTACTGTATCACAATCACGCAATATAACGGAGCAATAAGTTTATATTCCAAACCTACAAGAAGAGAATGTCAATAATGAACCAGAAAATAATGTGCAAGTCACAAATGATCATGTGATAGCACAAGAAATAGCATTGCAAAGGTCTAGAAGGGAGAAAACACTAGCTATATCAAAAGAATAAGTAGTGTATTCACTTAAGCACGAGTGTGACTTGAGCACTGATAAGGATCCAGTCTCATTTAAAGCATGAAATGTAATAATTCTGAAAATTGGCTTAATGTTATAAAAGAAGAGTTAAAATCTAAGTATGATAATCAAGTATAGGAAGTTGTTGATTTACCTGAAGGCTCAAAGCAAATGTGCTGTAAATAGGTCTTTAAGACCAAAAGGGGCTCGAAAGATAACATTGAAAGGTACAAAGCTAGACTTGTAGCTAAAAGTTATACTCAAAAAGATGACGTTGACTTTAAAGAGACATTCTCTTCGGTTTCAAATAAGCAAATCATAGTTAACGAATAAAAAAAGTAGGAGCAAGTCAGACGATAAAGCCTTTTGAATGACAGGAGTTTGTTAGGTGATAGGAGTCTTTTGTGGGATAGATACCTGCTTAAATAAAAACAGCCTACTGAATGATAAATCATGTTAAAATAATTTAAACATAGAAGGTGAATGTTAAAACTGAAAGGAACCTCTTCCAAGTTGAAAATAGTAGGAGTCTCTTGCTAAAATGAACACACACATAATATGCTTCGAAAGTTTAAAAGTTAAAGAGAGAGAAAAGAAGGACGCAGTCTATTTATACTAGTTTGACTAACAATCAAGCTTACATCTAGTCCCTAAATATCTAACTTGAATATTTCACTATAAAAATTTGAGTATTAAATTTAACGAGCCTCTCCAAGCTCACAAGTATATATTTTTAAAAGTTCTCTAACTTTCTACAGTCAAAATGTATAACAAGCTTCTAAAAGTTCGTAGAAAAATAAAAAAATTAAAATTAAAAGAAAGTTCTCAAATAACAATTTCTCTCTTGATATAGTGATTTTACTTTCTAAGGCACAATAAGAATGATATGACTGTCAAGAATATGGATGCTGCCCAAACGTTTCGAAATTTTGAGTATGTTCGTTACTTCACAAGTATTGTTGCTCTTCTTTAAATATTCAATTTCTTCAACTAGTTGTTACTTCCTCTTAATTCTGAGTTGATTTTGAATTTTTAATATCATCTTTGCAGGATGTTAATAAAGAAAGTTTACTAAGAAGGTTCCTGTAAGAAAGGAAGTAATTTTCTTATAATTTTTTGAAAATTATACCATTAATTATATAAGAAAATAAATCTAATTTAAATTTTAAAATATTACATAGCTATCATTAAAATTGTTAAATATACACCTTGAATTAACAAACTTATAATAAAGAGATTTAACAAAGTTAATATATTTGTTAGATCTTTAAGGAAGAACATAAATACATACTTTTATATAAATGCTCGCATTAAGAAAGATGTAAAAAGATGATCAAAAGTTTTTTTTCGAGAAATCAGAAACATGATGATCAAAAGTTACTGTAACTTGTTGGAGAATTCAAACATAAGAAACGTAATATCAAAGGCGACGGCGCCGAATTCACATTTGAGGTGACATGAAGCGCCATACAAGCGAAAATCCAAAAGCCACGAACAGAAGTTGATATTTATCTTCATGTCCATCGTACATTGACGAAAAGAAGCTGCAAAACCACGGATTAAATGAATTAGTTAGTCTCCCTTTAAAAAAAATTAAATGGAAACATAGATTACAACGTTTTCGTACACTTAGGATCTCTTTAGTGGAGAATTTTATAATGGAATAAGATAAATTTTATAACGAAATAAGATAAAAATAGAGAGTTTTATATTACGTTGTATTCTATCGTAAATAATGAAAATAAAAAACTTTTGATCTAAAGAGTTTAGAATGAAACGTAAACTAATAAATATACATTACTTAATATATTCTCAATAATTTTTCATAATAATAATTATTTCTTACCCTACGCTGATAACAACCAACACGATACAATAATATTTTTATATAATTCACAATAAATTGTATATAATTAATAATAAGATAATAAAAATTTTATTAAATTTTTTATTAATAAAAATAGAAAAATATATTTAAAAATTTATTCTTTAATTATTTGTCATAATATCGTGATATGTTTTTGATAAGTCACAAATATATTTTCATATAAATAAAAATATAAATAAATTGTTTTTAAATATAAATCAAATAGAATAGAATAATAGTTAATATAATAAATTTTATTATATACTTAATAATACTATTTTTATATAATTAATAATAAATTATATATAATTAATAATAAATAAGTGACATATTTTTTTGTAAGTCACAGATTTTTACTATTTTAAAACCATAATATTCTAGTGTATTTGCATTTTCGCTTATAGGTTATATGAGAATGTTATATAAGAGTATAATAATCATTTATCATATATTACATTCCATCTCATTCATCTTTCAAACAACATTTTATTACATTATATTATGAATAATTTCATCCCTCTCATACAACTTTTCATTATATTACATTCTATTCAATTATAAATCATTCCGTTCCGTTTCATTTCATCATATTCTATTTTATTAATTAACATCCAACCAAACAAATCCTAATTATATTAAGAGAAAATTTTAGATCTATCGTTGTTAACTGTTATCCATGCATCTTTCGCTGTTGTGAATATTTCTTAACGATTGTGCATTGTTCAACCCAACTATTGGATTAACTTTGACTATAGGTATTATTTATTCTTTTATTTTTTATAAAATTTAAATAAATCTCCAATTTTTAATCGTTATGATTTAATAGTTGAAGGTAATATTTGTTTAAAAAAGCTTCTTGAATTTTATTTTAATAAGAATTAATTTTTTAATATTTAATATAAATAAAATTAATATATTAACACCAAAATATTCATAATTTACACATCAAAAATTAAAAAATTTTAGAATTAGTTCATATTTTTATTATCTAATCGCAAATATAGATCTTATTTGGTAAATAACTGATCAACTATTTTTAGCAGAACGAGATTTAGTAGAACGAGATATATTTGATTGTTTGATCATTTAAAACAATTGATAACTATATTTAATAATCAGTCGATTTGATTGACGGATTGAATTCAATATGTTGTTATTGAAAATGCTTATATGATGAGCGTTTTACTCTAGCAGCAGAGAAATTAAGGAATAAAAAGATAATTATGTTCAAAAGTTATTACAAATTATTCAAGCTATCATATTTTATTATTGCTTTCCCTTTAACAAATACTAGTACCTTAAAACTTGATTAATACCCAAAAATGTAGAAATAATAATAATAATAATAATAATAATAATAATAATAATAACATTTATTAGAATTATAAAAATTAATTGTGTGAAATTAAATATCTAAAATTTAAATTTTATGAATATTCATAGAAATACTAAAATATAATACTAATATTCTTATAAATTTTTTTAAATTATGTCCTTATAAGTCATTTTATATATAAACGGTAAATACTAAATAACTAATTCTACCAATCAACTTTTAATAAATAATTGGTATTATCTGTTCGTCAAATTAGTTATCACGTACACTTCACACTTAATTTTAATATTATTAATACATTTTGTTATAAGAATTGTTTCATAATCCGCTAGTGAAACATATATATTGAGATATGTACTCGATACATCCGAACTTTATAAATTTCGCATTTCAATTCTACTTCTTCTTTTCTATTTATTAAATCCTAAAACTGCAAAAAACATATCAAGTAAATTCTAAACGTTAGATTCTATGAAGTATATTAATATTTGACTGAATTTTATCTCATCCTATATGTATTTTTCCCTGTATAGTATTTAAATAAAATAATTAGAAAATAATAACATGTCTTATGATAGATTATTTAATTAAAATTTTCATGCTTTATTTAAAATATTAATCTAAGAGATCAGGATTTTTTATTTTTTTCAAATTTTCAGTTATTTCTATACAAGTAAGGTCACAATGTTTCATTATTAAATATCTTTGCATGCTTATTAATATAAAAATCTAATTTTCTAAAATTCATAAAATTGAATATAATTTTATAATAAAATAATATGATCTGATATTCTCCAAATACACAATATTATTAATCACAAATAAAAATTATTAATTTTTATATCATTGTTAAGGAATATAGAAATTTTGAAAGAAGAATTTTACAAACTTTATTTCACAAGAATATTTTAAAAGAGAAGGGCGATTACAAAATATTAAAAGTTGCCTATATTTTGACTATTCTAGGGATTCTAAAGATAAGAACTAGCTTAAAATAATTCTATAGTAAAAATAATAATTTAAAATATTAAAATATATAATTATCTCATTTTTATGTGATTTTATTAAATTTTTAATAAATTAAATTTCAAGTGAATAATTATACAATGGTAATTATTACTATATTTGAGTGAATTATACGTAGGTAATTATTAATATATTTGAGTGAATAGAGATGCCTATAATTGACATTGTTAAATATATCATTTATGATGATTTATTTTTATAATTAATATATTTGCCACCCATTTAATTTGAATTCAAATTCTAATATCCAATATAAATTATTATATTAACTATCGATCAATGAAATTATAATATATTATTAGAATTTTATTCTTTTTAGATATGTATTAATTATTGTCTTTAAAAATTAAGGTTCAATGAAGAAATGGTTTAATAAAGGATCTATTTAAGTGAGTTTAAGTCTAATGAAAAAAAAAAAAAGACACCTTATCTACACGGTTGTTATTATTAAGCTTGTGATAAAGAGACCCAATAAAATTACTATAAATATTTCCTAAATATCTTGCACCTGCTTAAGTAAGTATCACAAATACACAATTTTTTGGCTTAATAAGAGATATGTGCATTAAGAAAGATATAGAAAGATCGTGCAACTATATTTAATACGCGATATCATAATAGTTCCAAGATTAATAAATTAAATAGATCTTTTTTATTACTCTGTAAGAAAATTAAAGATGTTAATTTGTTTTTCTCCCTTAAATACACAGAATATTTGTTGTGTGTTTTGGTTTTAGTTTGAAAATTATAGAAAAAATCGACGAACTGAGATTTTTAAGTGATTTTCTAGTGAAGTCCACTAGAAACAACCATTCATTTGCTTTAGAAGTTGGAAGGAGACGTAGGATACCCTTTAATTGTCTATCATGTGATGTCTAAATGCTGGACAGTTGACCTATGTAGGTGAGACACGTCACATACACACAAGGTCCCCTAGTCAAAGTAAAATCAAGGGACTCCAATAAATTGGTGACCTTAGACAAAGTAAAAGAATGTCCTTAATAAATCGACAATATATAAGTTATATATTGTATATTGTTAGCAATATACATCATTATCATCGTCATACTCCGAATTTTTGCAATAAAGTAGGATTTTGGAGGGTCTGATAGTACGCAGTCTTACTCCTATAATGTAGACAATATACAAGTTATATAAATCGGCAATATATAATTCATAATTTAATTTAAGTTATAATTTAAATAAATTTAACAATAAATATATTACCAAATAAAAATGAGAAAATATTAATACTTATTTCTTAGAAAAATAAAAAGACTTCAAATAAACAACCTGAGAGTTAGACTATCATGTTCATGTAAACATTGTCAGATATTGTATGTATATCTTGTTAGAGGAAACAAATTAATTATAATATATTTAAATATTTAGTAAATTGAAAATACATAGAAAAATTAGAAACCTTACCCTTAAATTATCACTTCGAATCAGAACTATGAAAAGAAAATTCTTGAATTAGAGTGTCTCTTATTCATATATTGATAAAAAAAAAAAAGAGGGTGAAAAATACATCCAAATACTTGAAAGAAACAATAGACTTTCCTACTTCTTGGCCTTCAGTGACATTGTGCATTCATAGGAATGAGTGCGCATGGAAAAGCATTGGGATGCCTTCATAAGGGTGAGAATGAGTCTGCATAGAAAACTCTTGAGATGTTTCTATAAGAGTGGCCCCTTACGAGGGTGGGTCAAGATTACGTACACACTTTAAAGTTAAATTAATAATTTTTTTGGTATTATTAAGTTGGTAAAAAATAAGGTTTAACTTTAGAGAAATTTGAATAAAATTTATAAAGTCACAATTAAGTAAATTTTCATGCAATTAACTTGAAATAAAGGAGATAAATGTTGTTTTATTATCTCATATATTTGTTTGTTGTTATTAATTGCAGGATTCACCACTTTTTGAGATATTTATAATGTGAATTATCAAACAAAAGTTATGGATAAAATTTTTTAGCACTATTATGTGACAATGAGTACGTGCTTCAAGATAAGGCATTATAAAAATGCTAAGTTTGTCATAGGTTTATGAGTATATAGGAAAAATGTGAGGATAACACACGTGTATATCCCTTATACTTATGGAATTGTTTGAATGTCAATAAGAATATAGTCACCATAGTAGCCTTTTAGGTTAGTACTCGACTCTTTTTCTTACATGTTAAAGGATGTCTTTAATTTTGTGTTCAGGTATTTTACCCACAAATGTTAACCTTATATGAAAATTTGACATATGTACAAAGGTATTTGATAGGAGATAGCAATTACTTAAGTGGTTTATACAGTTTCGAGTGGTAGAGTCACTAAAGTTGATGGTGCAAACTTTAAACTACTTTTATATAGAGAGGTTATCCTTAAGTATTGCTTATTCTTCCTATATGTATTCCATAATATATTTGGTAAGATATATATTATTTAAGGCTTTTAATATTGTTGTTATTCTACATTTTTCTGATTATATACATTATATATTTTATAGTCACCTTTGATGTAAATAATAATAGTGTTATCGTTGAAATTATAACCAGTTTCAATTCCAAGAAATGGAAAGAAGATGCAAAATCTACTTTAGAGATGTCGAACATTAACATGGCTATGGTTAGGGAAAAGCCATATATTCTAACACTTGTTAGTATAAAAGTTGAAAAGTAGCCACTGAAGCTTGGAAATATTGAATAAAATGTACTATACAACCATCAAAAGGTATATACCTAATTATCTTCTTAGCATATTACTAAATTTGGTATACTTATATTGTTCACCAAACTTTCGATATACTTTCTATATAACTCTCATTGTTCATATTATAATCTATCCATACACATATTCTTTTAATCTAATTGTATGAAATTTTAAATTGAATTAAAACATTGAAAAATCAATTTAGCAAATCATAATCATAAATAATTATTAAGAAAACTGAAACATTTTATTGAAATAAAAATCAATTTACAACATCAAATCCTAAGGTCTATCCCATCTAGATCTGTATTTGGATTAGTTCATAATAACAACAAAGAAAGAGTAATAAAGGGCAAAAGAAAGAAGTTTTTGAATTCTCATGACTTGAATCTTGAATGTTCTTAATGTATCTTGATGATCTTCTCGTTTTTTTCTTTAATAGTAGTCTTTCAATAATCACAGTTTTTTTGATCGACTTCTAAATGATGATTTAGCTTTAAATTTATTCTCTAATAACTCCACCAAAACTTTAAATCTATTTTTTTAGTCTCTTTCTTAAAATACAAACCTTGGAACTTTTCACAACGCAGTCCAAATGTTAGATCGTGTTGGGCTCTTGTGTTACCTAAAAATCCTTATGAATTCTTTATGAAATAAAACATTGAAAATATGAGTTTGGACATAAGTTTGTGTTTCCCCCTTGTTGGTTAATATAGGTAGAATACAACAGGATGTTATTATCACTTGGATAATAGAATTGCACCTTATTGAATGATATTCAGATAAAGATTCCTATTAGTATTATATTGGCCATTCAAAAAACTTTTCTATAGATAGAATGTGGTAGGATTGAAAACAAGCACAATACCAAGCTGGTACCATATTTTGAGTCCTTCACTTAAAATCTACCAAAGTTGCTCCAACTTGACTCAATTCTTCCCAACTTTACTCCTTCTTCATTGAGAGACTGAAACAAGATCTAACATCAAATATAGGTCATTTTTGTACCAAATACATTATATATATCAAAATCTAATTATAATACTCTCTAAATTCATTTTTAAAATATTGTACAATTAACACATATCAAATTCCTTTATACTTAAGCACTTGATTGTCCTTAAACAAATTAATTTCATTACTTAAACTCAAATAGGAGGTGATTCTAAGAAAGTACTAAACAAATCAAATATATCTACCAAGATTCTCCACTACTTATGCAATTCAAAGTTCATGAAATTATTAAAAATTTGGCTAGTTGCATTAAGTCATAAATTAATTAAATATATTACATAATCCTTCAAATTTCAACTCAATTTATAAAATTTAACTTAAGGCATTAGATGAACATGCATGAGAAAAGATGTTTTAATCTTTAAATATCTTTATAGCTCTTATTGAATGACAAGTAAAATAATAATTTAAATTAAGATAAGAGCATTTAAAGCTTATTTGAAAAGTCACCAAACCTTTTGAAGTGATATTAAACACCTTGTCATGAATATACTCAATTAATTACGTTTTCATTTCAAA
The DNA here is from genome assembly GCA_024520975.1 of Erythroxylum areolatum. Taxonomy (NCBI): domain Eukaryota; kingdom Viridiplantae; phylum Streptophyta; class Magnoliopsida; order Malpighiales; family Erythroxylaceae; genus Erythroxylum; species Erythroxylum areolatum. The sequence continues at coordinate 16,393 of JANIJH010427996.1, forward strand.
TGGATAATGGCATAAATTTTTTCCTTCAACTTTATTACTTTGAAGCTAGCAAAGTGAATTTATTTATACTCATTTATTCACTTTTTTCTTATGTAGGATGATGAAAATGAAGTAAAAGAACTCATATTTAACTTAATGTATATACAAAATATATAAGAATTGTCCTTATACAAATCAATTATCCATTCTCAAAATTAATAAAGCAAAATGAAATAACTTAATCATCAAAGCTCATAACTAATTGACTAAACATTTTCAATTATAATAACAATCAAGCTTATAGTCAATTATCTCAAGCAATATGCTTTCAAAGTTAAAATTTTGTAAAATTGCTCCTATTAAATTAATCATAAAAAATTTGACAAGTATGGTAAGTCCCTTCCCTATACTTAAGTTACACTTTGTCCTCAATGTACAAGTCATGTAAGAATAATAAAAGTAAACAAACAAAAGGAGGAAAATAAAATAAAATAATTAGTACTTCCATAATTTAAATTTGATGGACATTGCAAGAATTGTTAAATTCCCTTAATATTCATTAACAATAAACTATTTTCCTATATAATCATGATATCACAAAAATTAAAAGCAAAATAACAAGATGTAATAATAATAATGAAGGTGTCATTCTTGGGATGGTGGATTCAATAGAGGCATATAACTAACTATTATAAAAAAGTTGACCATATCATCAATCGATATCATATTGACAAAATTGCTAATTGACAAATTCCCAACTGCTAGCTTAATATCTACATACGGATCAACTTAATATCTACAAATGGATCAGTCTTTATAATTACTAGTTATATCTCTCCTAAAGCTCCAATCTCTCCATGATTCTTGACATCCTACCTATGCTCTATTTCATTGGTGTGGTCTCTTTTGGAGCATCTGTCTCTAGTACAAGCTTTGACATTATTGGCTATGGTAGATAGATAGGTGGCAGTAGTATTTTGACCTTATATGATATATTCAACCTCATTAGTTTTATCTTTAATCTAACGTATATACTACTTAATATATGTTATAGTTGGTGACAATTTGCTTAAGGCTTGGTGTAGGGCCCCCTTACCGTAGGGTACACATCGGGACGCCCGCAGGACGCTCCGATACGTAACCCACGATAAAGGTGCACTACCGAGCAACCAACTACAATCCACATGGCATCAATATAAATATCACTAAAAATTGAAACCAAATTTACTTTTCATTTCTTAAACTCAACTCCGAAAATACATAATCTTGTCCAAAGCATAGTCTAAACAATATACAAGAAACTGATAAATCCTAACTAGGTCATCTCAAAATGGTCCCAGCTGACCCACCTCTGCGTCATAACTTCTCTTGTCGACGATCCACAAGGCAGAGAAGACTCACGATCTGGAGCTAGGAAACCTACTACTGCTGTCC
>JANIJH010429134.1:0-17783 GCA_024520975.1 Erythroxylum areolatum
CCCTTATCGTAGGGTGTGTATCGGAATGACCTACGGGCGTCCCGGTACATATCCTATGGTAAGGGGGCGCTACACCTATTATATAAGAGACACATGCTAAATACTTAGAAAAACACACACTAATATGCAACTATCAAGTTGATGTACACAATTGTGAGTGAATGTTAGTTTTTGCACTTGATGTTATATTAAGTGTTTTTCTTGTTTCACTAGCTTTGATGGCTTTTACATTACACTATCCAAATACATCTCTCCTTACCCTTGCCCATATTACGACCTTGAAAGTTCCTTTAATTCATTATGATGCATATGAACCTTAGTGGTGGAGAAATACAATGATTCGCAAAGTTGTGGAATGTCATGATCATAAATGGTTTTTGAGTGTACCTATGAATATATAAACACATTTTGTCCAAGTATACCTCTAGATTGATAAGTTTTTAATGGTAATGAATGTTGATTTACCATGAGTAGAAGCATTGAATGTTGAGTTCTTGCTATGGTTTTTGAAAGTTATTTCTCTTTGCTCATGATTATCTATTCTTGGGAAATACGAAAAATGAATAAGTGTTTTGGGTTGTGACTTTGATTTTGATGTTTTACCGGAGGACGGTCAACAGTTAAGTGTGGGGGAAATGGATATGTGCTTACTTATTATACATTTAATCTATAACACTTAGTGATTATTGTTAAGAAATTCTTAATACATTTAGTTTATATTTGGATTTAGGTATAATTCAAAAGCTAAAGAGCTAAAGTGAGTCGAAAGCACAATATTTGAGTCGTCTTCTTAAGATTCACACACACGCTTTTCTTCACGGAACGAGAAGAAGAAGGATTAGAAAAGGAGGAGAGAAGAAAATGCATGAAGATAAAGAGTATACATTGTAGAAAATCAAATGAAAACATCATAGCTCATAGCCATGAAATAAAAGTCATGGGTGTGACATCACTATATACACCTATGACAAGTTAGTTCATGGTCGTGAGCTTCAATGAAGCAATTCGTTGTTGTGACATCACCATAAATGCCTGTGATTTTTTAGATAGTTGTCCCTAAAAACCTAATTTTTAGTTTACAAATATTGTTTTGACGACAGAAACTTAGGAAAATTTAGAGGAAACGTTTTAGGGTTTTGGGAGAATGAAGAGGGATAGAGCTCACATATTTTGAAGACCTATGGAGGGATAACTTTCATTGTTTTTATCATTCTTTCTCTCTTAGGATTGATTATGTTATCCTATGCTTATGGATTAGGGTTTTCATGTATGAATGATCTTTATTCTCATTCTCGTTAGATTGTTTATGTATGAACCCGTTACTAGAATTTTGAACACAATTCGTAATTGTTATGTTTGGATATTGCTAGAATCTTCAATATAATCCATAATTTTTACGTTGAGATTCATTTGTAGCAATTAATGGTTTCGTATCATTAGGGATACAATATGTAATTATTATGTTTTCGATTAGTGTCAAATCATTAAGGATAGCATAACCTAGGTTAAATGACTTGAGGTTGTGTGATTGTTGACTTGATTAATTTGTTTTCCTAACTGTAATGCAGCTGTCTAACTGAATTTAGAGATCTTATCCTAGGTTATTCGATAACTAGGTTTAATTAATGAGCATCTCTTAATTAAACACGACCTAAGGGAAAGTCGGAGTTGATAGAGCTTGTTGTTAACCTATGATTAGTAGTTGTTAGGAGAGGTATAAGGATAATAGCTTAATGAATTACGTTTAATTTTGTGTAGATCGAGATTGAACCAGTGATCGAGTTCCTAACGAATTCATCACTTTCATCATTTTTTTAATGTTTTCTTTAATTTATTTTTGTTTGTTTTTTTATTTTCTTATTTGAAATCAAACAAACCCTCCCCTCCTAAACCTAAACACCAATTCTTTTCATAAAAAAAAGCTAACCGAACACTCTCTATAGGATTGACCTAGACTCAATATTGCTATAGTTGTAGGACTAGTTATTTTAAGTAATGTTACAACATGCTATGTCATTGACGTTAAAAAACTTTGACTAATTTTGGCCTCAAGAATTCAAATGAGTACCAAAAAAACTTAGCTTGACTGTTATACTTTAAAGTTCTCATCATTCTTAAATGTCTAAATCTAAAGTTGGTTATTGGACAACATGAATTGAAAAAAAATTTATACCACTATGGCTTCCTTTAGCTGCATATGTAATCACTCAATATCTTCTAGATTTAAATTTGAAATACATAATCATAGTAAATAGTGTGTATATAAGAGCAATAACTCATGTGAAAGAAAGAAGTTCATTCTTTCTACAAATTTGAAGATCAATAAAAGAACAATATATGCATCAAACCATAAAGATAAGAATAATAAATCTTATCTGAATTTCTTCCTGAAGAAAAGTGTTTCCAAAAGAATGGTATAAGAATGATAATGGTAAATTTTTTCATCTTATATTAGGAAACAATGGTGAAATGTCACAGTCGTAAGTGTAAGCTCTAGCTAAATAAAAATAATGATGTTTTAGCAAGATTGCAATTTGCATGGGTATCCTCACATGAAATTTGAAGCTTTTAAGTTAGAGATGAGATTAAACAAAAAAAAAAATTCAACAACAATAGGCATAACAAATAAAGGAAATGAATAATTGAAAAGGAAAAGAAGAGAGACAAAGATATATAAAAGAGAGAATTTTCTTAAGGCCCACATACAGAGTTTCAAAATATGGGATAACTACATGCCAATAATTACGAAGTTGCAAGATTAATTAATATAACTATTTATTTTTCATTCATATATTATCAAATCTACTAAAATTTTTGGAAAAAAGAAATCAACCAAATAAGGGCATCTAAACCACTATATGAACTATGTTTCACCATTTATTTCCTACTCAGAATTATTGAACCATTCCTGAAAACAAAAATATCTCCAAAATTCTTTGATTCCCCTACATTGAGCAATTGTCAAAATAGATCAATATTAAACTTGGCAATCGATTGATGTCAAAATAAACATGATAATATTCTGCACTAACAGTACTCAAAGAAAAGGATTATACCTAAGAAGCCTACAAAATTGAACCTAAGCTAAGATTCAAAATCGAAATTATGTTTAACGTGACAAATCCCATTATAACTTTAGCATCAAAAGGCTTGCACTCAAAAAATTTCATCCATAATGCTGTACAAAGTGAACAAATGTGACCAATAGTTGCCAGCTTATTAATATCATGGTTGCATCATTCATGAGTCAAAATCAATATAATAACAAAATTTCCAAAAGAATAACTTAACAAATAGAGTAATGATTAGAAAAAGGGTGTAAAAATGCTTGTAGCCTCACAAACAACTGTTTATGGTGAATTCAAACATAATTTGAGAAGCGAGAGGGGTAACCATAAGAAAGAAAAAAAAACAAGAGATGTAATGATTTTTTGGAGGCCAAGGGAGGAAAGTGGGAGAAAACTGTTGGGAAATATCCAGCTGGATATTTTCTTGATATAATTGACTCCTAAATATTTAGGAGATCAGATATGATATTAAAAACCAGATGTGATATTATGTACAGATATTAGGAGATTATGTAAATATATTAGTTTCCTAGAATAGCCCTATCTATTTCTATATATACTTATATCTATGTACTGATGTAAATTACGTGAAATATAAACAATACAGAAATTTTGCATGGTATCAGAGCCATACCTAGAAAGTTAAACCCTAGCTACTACCTACTATCTAGAAAAGCCCTAGCCACCCCACCTATCGTTCTAGTCCTACAGAACTATGTCAACCATGTCTGACAATGGTGAATCCTCTAACCCAGTCCATACATCTCCTCCACACACTTCCTTACATTCTTATTCCATTCAGATCACTACTATACGATTGAATGGAGATAACTTCCTTCACTGTTCCCAATTAGTGAGAATGTACTTCTAGGGGAGAGGAAAGATTGGATATTTGACTGGTAACAAAAGGGAACCCACGACAGAGGATCCTACATACAAAATATGGGATGTTGAAAATTTTATGGTGATGACATGGTTGGTAAATTTGACGAAGGAAGATATTAGCTCCAACTATATGTGTTATCACATAGTTAAAGAGCTACAGGACAACGTGAATTAGATGTACTCTGATTTAGGAAAACAATCCCAAGTAAATGAACTTACTCTCAAATTGAGTGAGATTCACCAAGGTGAGGATAGTGTTACTAAGTACTTTAATTCTCTAAAATGTTTGTGGCAAGACTTATACTTATCTAATGACTATGAATGGAAATCCCCTGATGATTGTAACTATTTTTGGAGAACAGTAGAGGATAACCAAATTTTTAAGTTCTTAATTAGACTTAATGTCGAATTTGATGAGGTTAGAGGCAGGATTATTAGAAGACAACCACTCCCTACCCTTGGAGAACTCTTTGCAAAAGTCTGACGTGAAGAGAGCAAATGGTTTGTGATGCTTGGTAAACAAAATCCTATGTCTACTATTGAAAACACAGAACTAGTTGCTGGGAACACTACTGTTCATACTAGGAAGAATGAGGAAAAGTCACAATTTTGGTGTGACTATTATAATAAAGCACGGCGTACCTTTGAAACATACTGGAAACTTCATGGAAAGCTAGACAATTGGAAGGGATCGCATGAAGGGAGATTTAATAAAACTTCCTCTAGTGATTCAACTCACTATAAGTCACAGAAAATCCCATCAGCACATGAGGTGGATGCTGGACAGATTTCACAAGAGCAGATTAACTACCTCCTGAAACTTTTGAAACCCAAAGCTGAATCATCAAGTGCTCCTAATGCCTCTATGGCACAAACAGGTAGAGATTTTACTGCTTTAACATGCAACTTTCAATATAATTCTACTCCTTGGATCATTGATTCAAGAGCACCTGATCGTATGACCTGTTCTTCTAACTTATTTCATACTTATGGCCCTTGTTCTGGTCATGAAAAAATTTGCATAGCTAATGGATCATTTTCTGTTGTGGCTAGTAAAGGTTTAGTAACTCTACCCTCAAAAATCTTCCTTAAATCTTTCCTACATATTCCAAAACTAGCTTGTAATATGTTGTTCATTAGTAAACTGACCCATGAATCTAATTGTACCATTACCTTTTTCGATTCATATTGTGTTTTTCAGGACCTAACTTCGAGTAAGATGATTAGCAGTGCTAAGTTGGTAGATGGTCTCTACTACTTAGTTGATGATAAATTGAAGAATATAGAAGCTCACAGTCTAAGTAGCATTCGTCCTACCCCTAGTAAAGAACATATTTTACTTTGTCATAATATATTAGGACATCATAATGTATCTTACCTAAAAAGAATTTTCCCTCATTTGTTTAAATTTGTGGATTGTTCAAAACTTCATTGTGAGATGTGCATTTATCTAAAAGTCATAAGATTTCGTACCCTACAAAACCATATCAACCATTCAAACCGTTTTACCTAATTTATAGTGATGTTTGGGGTCTATCTCATGTTAAAACTCTTATCGGGAAAAAATGTTTTGTAATGTTTATTGATGATCATACTTGGTTCTGTTGGGTCTATTTGATACGTGAAAAATCTGAAGTTGCTCAAATCTTTCAAAACTTCTATACCATGGTTGAAAATCAATTTCACACAAGCATTGGTATACTTCACTTTGACAATGGTACCGAGTATTTTAATAAAGTCCTTAAGAAATTTCTTAAGTCTAAAGGCATTGTTCACCAATCTACATGTGTTAACACTCCTCAACAAAATGGTATTGCCGGGAGAAAAAATAAACATTTACTAGAAGTTGCTCAGTCTATTATGCTTACAATGAACGTGCCAAGATACCTTTGGGGTGAGGTTGTTTTGACTACTTCATACTTAATTAATCGAATTCCTAGCCATGTTTTACATTATGGAACACCCTTAGATATGTTTAATCAATCCTTTCCTGAAAATAGACTTTACTCTACTCTTCCTCGTTTGGTATTTCGGTGTACTGCTTATGCTCACAACTCAAGTAAAGGAAACTCTAAACTAGATCCAAAAGCTAAAAATATGTCTTCATTGGGTATGTTCCTAGTCAATGAGGTTATATGCAACATCCCACTACCATAAGGTATATACCCAAACATCCATCATCATTAAAGTATATATCATATGATAATGGTATGTTGGAGCAAAACAAATCCAACTTACACATGGCATCAACTAACTTATTTAAAAGTCATCAAATTTTAAAAACCACTAATTGCATTCATTCACAAAAGCTTACTTAGTTTTCCATTAAACAAATATTTACAAAACCTCATACAGGTTCCAGCAAAAACTAAAAAATAAAAAGCTGTAACTCTTCTAATGTCAGCTGACAGACCTCTGGGCCATAACTTAATCCAAAAGGGTCCTTTAGTCCTATCTAAGGAACTAGGTCTTGCAACATACCATTATTTGTGGGGAGGTTAAAATGGTAAATGCAAGTGATTTATGAGAGGCTTAGAAATGTATTTTCATGCTCATGCATAATATGTCATACACATATACATGAATAGTGAATTTTTTTCTGCATGTGAAAATAATTGTACATGCATTCATGAATATTTCCAGGTATAATTGGATTGATTTGTGTATTTTTGAGAATTATGAGTGTATTTACATTGAAAATTTTACGGGTTAATGAAATTATAATATTTCAAATTTTGGTGATTTTAGGATTTATTTTCAGAAATTATAGAGAATTATGGAAATTTATGGAAAAAAAGAAATAGGAATTAATGATGACTGGAGATAGTTAGATTGTAAAGATGAGACTAAAGGATTTAGTCAAGAAGAAATTTTAGTTTAGGCTTAGGCTTAAGGACAGTGACAAGTGTCACTAATTTAGAAAGTTGCTTTTATAACCTTGTTAGAGTAAGTTATATGTATCTGAAAGTTAAAAAGACAAGTGCTAAGTCTAAGTGACTTTTTCCAGCCACTTTCTTCGAATTTCCTTTCCAGACACAAAGTTTTCATTAAAATCCTTAAGAGGGATTTCTTTGTTTTTCCTCACCCCACAACTCTACCAACACTGCTATTTATTCTTCCACCCTAAGAAAAATCAGAAGCTAGTCTTTTTGCACAGTAAATACATGATTTTTTTTTTGCATGGAGTTAGGGCTTGAAGATAATTGGAGCTTTTGGAGTTTTCAGCAAGTAAGTAATGAATAAACCCTTTAGAGTTGCGGATTCATAAAATAATTTGAAGAATCATTGTTAGTTGCATGGATAATGGCATTTACATATATATATATATATATATATATTCATGAACACTATGGATGAGATGAAAATTTTGGTTATAGTGTTATTTAGTTTTTGATGGATTTTTAATGATCTGATGTTGTGGAAATAGTTTTTTTTAGTTGAAATAGCAATAAAATGGTGTATAAGATTAGTGTGGAAAATTAGATATGGAAAGGTAGTATGTGTTGTGTTCTTCATTGTGCAAGTTTATACGTATATGTGTTGTACGTTAGTTGATGAAAACTTATAGATGATCAAGGAAATAGTTTTTGAGTTGAAGAGTAATTGTAAAATGATGGTTTGAGATGGGAATGAGTGTTTAAATGGAAGTTGAGAGGAAGAATAGTGATTGACAATGAAAGTTGAAAATGCGAAAAAGTAACAGAGTATGAATAGGATAAATATGATTTTTTAGCTTTTGATTGTTTTTTATTGAACTTGTATATTTTGGAGTAGTATGAATTTATGGTGAATGAGTTTAATGAAATGGAATGAAAAGACTTGAAATATAAAAAAATTTCAAGTGTTGGATGTTGAAAACTGAAAGTCATCTGGAAATTTTCTGAGAATAGATGGTTAGAGAGTTGAATTTTCGATCTGAAACCTCCATGAATTTTCTGTACTGATATAGAGATATTTTGACAAAGTTGTCTTCATAAACATTGTAGATCTTTATTTGAGCTTTCCATTGATATAAAGTATGAAATTTTTGGACATTGGAATTGAGAGATATGACCATTAGAAGTTTGTGATGATGCATAGGATGGACAATCAGGATGGTTACATTATTTTGAAATTTTGACCTATATAGAGGCAAAATTTGTTTTCTAGATCTTCACAGAAGTTATAGGTCTAGAAGTCTTCTTCGAAACAGTCTTTGAATGACCTTAACCCGATATTTGTAGCAAACGTTATGCCCATTTTACCAAATGGGTCTAAAGAAGAAGAAAAAAGGGAGGAGGAAGCAAGTCGCGATTGCGACTTCGCGGCCGCGACTTCGCGGCCGCGTGCGCGGTTGCTACCCGCAGGTCCTCCCCTAGCCTGAACATATACTACTATTTTGGTCATAACTTTGTCGTCCGACCTCCAAATGACCTGATTTTTTAAGCATTGGATTCATAACACATTCCTCTATCTCTTCATTAAAACTTATAGCTTTTAGTTTTGACTCAAAAAAGATTGATTGAATCAAAGTAAGGGTACCGGTTAGAAGAGCATAAACTGGATATTTTACTAAACATGTTCCAGTATTTTGATGATATCTTGATCTGTAGGATTCCAAATGAGATGATTTTTAATTTGGAGTAAACTATCAAAATAGGGATACAAATCATACGAAGAACTATAATTGTGATTTAGTCTCTAAAATGTTTAATTTCTGGATGGAAATAGTGTATAGCAAACTATTTTTGAATATGAACATCCTGAAAATGTTTGTAGCATGTCTTCCAAATTACTGAACCAAATTGAGTGATTTTAGTGTCAATGGAAAGATAAGACATAGAGGAACACTTTTCTAGAAGAGAGTGTGACAAATTACATCAGTTTCACTTTTTGATTGAATGTAAATAGTAGACCTGAAAGTGTGACTTGGAAAAATTTTGAAGTGAGTCAGTGAGAAAGTAATGGATATTTTAATGATTTTAGTGAGGAATAAACCTAAGTATAAATTATACTTAGATGAGTTTTGATATGAGAATGACTTTGTGATGAAATTAATGGTAAAATACCCGGGACTGTCATGAGCATTCATTATACATATTTCATTTTAGGCATGTGCATTATTAAACACTTATGATTGTACAAATTGTGATGTAAGTGTATCTTGCATAAATAGGTTATGCAGGTTAAATGTCCGTATTCAGGCATTCCTAAAATTTGGAAGCAAATGCTAATCAGGAGCGTACTGTGAGTAGACCTAGATGGTCTCATTTCATTGTTTGTTTTGTGTGAATTTTGGTATTGATTGGCTACTGATTGTCTATATGAATGTGATTGATTGTGTTGGTTTTCGGACAGGAGATCTGATGATTATAATGCTTGGTTGAGATATTGAAGTGTTGCTTGTATGTGAATGAGATGAACTAAGTGTACATAATTTGATGATAAATGTTTTTTGAATTAGCATTTGCATGTAAGTGAAAATGTGATTCTTAACTTAATGTTGAATGCAGAACTAAGGTCCGATGATATGGGAATGTGATTGAATGGAATCATGCAAATGTGGTTGATGCATTTCATTTCATGAATGCATGAAACATAATTGCAGTTGTGACCAGAGTAGCCACCGATCAGAACTTAAAGCTCAAGGAGTGAAAAAGAGCCTCGAGCTCAAAAATGATTCAGAGCCTCAGGCTCAACATTTAATGAGCACTATATGGGATAGTTATCAATGAGCCTTATATGGGTCAGTTTAGGCACTCGGTCACAAAAAAGTAATAAATGGAAAGTGGGTCTCACGCATATTGCATATGCATAATACGAATGATTAAATTGTATTAATTGCAAAATGTGAAATGTTGTGAATGTGATTTATATGTTATATGACTGGGTGAGCCATCAATGATGGTCACTCATTGAGTTCGCAAAACTCACCCAAAATTTGCAAATATTTTTTAGGATCAGAAGAATACCCCGTTAGGCAAACGAGATTATCCCTACAGCATTCAAGTAAGTGATGGAGGTCGGGATCAGTTCGCGTCTGCATTAGTGTTTTCCTATTTTTTTGTATAAATTTGCATTCCGCGATTTCTGTAAAATTAATGTATTCCAAAAATTTTGTATAGTATGTATACAATGATTTTTATAGTGGAATGTAAAGACATTATGACTAAAGTGTTTTGTATTAGTAATAGGCCCCAATTGGCTATTGAAATTCTATTGATTGTATTGTGTTGACTGAAATTTTTTTGAATAAAAGTGGGCACGAAATGGTTATTATTTCCGCATATGTTTGTTACTGTTTCAAAAGAATTTATACCGATTTTTGAATGATTGAGTGCTCTAGCATGCCACCCTCGCAGAACATGGACTCGGATATCACCCAAAATGCCGGGCACGTGTTTTGCGGGAGTGGGGTGTTACAGGTCTCCTGTCTTGTACCTAAAAAGTCATGTAGTAATTTTTGTGAGTTTTGCGAACTCAATGAGTGAACCATCATTGATGATTTCACCCAGGTCATATACAGAAATCACATAATTCACAAATATTTATTCAGAACATGCATTTTCCAAATACTCACATTAACATGACATTTCATTTAATCATTGCAAATCAAAACATATTTATATCAATACATATGCATATGAGACTCCACATTCATTATTATTGTTGTGAACGAGTGCCTTTCACATACAAAAACAAATACTGGCCCATTGGGCTCGGTCAGAAACATATATCACGGAGCATAGCTCTACGTGCAAAAGCAGAAATCACGCAACAAAGCTCTACATGTAAACGCTTTCATTACTGGCAACTCCAGTCACAACATGTTTATCTGAGCATGCACTTTATGAAATGCATCAAATACTGAATATGTCATACATGACGTGCAATCAGAAACTCATAACCATCGAACCTAAGTCTGACATTCAACTTTCGTTGAGAATTCACGTGTCATACAGAATTACACATCAAATCAGAGCACTTCCAATACATACCTAACTATTAAACTTCTCAGACTTCGAGTCCGAAATTCATAAACAAATCACAACAGGTCAATAATGTTGGAAGTTTAAACAAATCAAATCAAATCAAATCAATCCTAGGAAAATCATCTAGGTTGACTCACAGTATGCTCCAATATGCTATTGCCTGGATGGTCTGGCAATGTCTGATTGGCGTCCATTGAGCTCCTCTATATCATACAAAACACATTTACAAATATCACACTTTTGCACAAATGTATAATTATTCCTTTATACACATCTACTTATATAAAATATGCACAATGCATGTTCAATGACAATTCTGGGGTATCATATTGTGATCCTTACCATCAAATCATTCAGCTATCAAAGCTCTCATTAATATCATTTATATTTATAATTTGGACCATAATAAAACAATGTGAAATTAATTACATAACTTAATCGACCACTTCAGTTTTTCTAACAACATACTTACGGGTCAACTTTGCATAATTAATCTAATAAGGTAAATGAAAAAATTAGGCAATACTTCCTTCTAAAAAGTTGTTCTCCAATGTCTTAAGTTTCTAATGACAGCAAAATCATTTAATTGGTTCAGTAAACTGAAAGTTATACTCCAAATATTCTCAAACTATTCGCATTATGAAACAGCCTACTATACTCAACTTCCATCCAGAAATTGAACATCTTAGAGACCGAATTACAATTCAACTTCTTCAGATGATTTGTAGCCCTATGTCTCTAGTTTACTTCAAATCAAATATCATCTCATTAGGACATTTGGATATCTAGAGAAGAAGTTATAGTCACAAGAAATAGGAATGTTCAATTTGTAATTTCTCTCCGGTGCATATACTATCAAAGAACACTGTATCATGATGTGACAATTAAACATCGTCCAACCATTAACACTCACGAGCATGAGGGATAAAACTCACAGGTTTGAGTGACTCACAGACGTGAGAGGGTGTGAGAGAGAAGAGTCATGGGTGCGACAGATAAGGACAAAAATGTTGTACTATTTGAGAACACCCTTAGTCAGACCTGTCCCAAGTTTTTCACTCTATCTCTCCCAAATAATTTCATATGGATAAGATTTTTGGTGGAGATCAAGATCAATGTCTTATGAATCTATTGGTTCAAGAATCAAGCCATTTAGAAGTCGGATGACAAAGTTATGGCTAAAAGAAGCAAAGGTGTTCAGGGTGAGTCAACCCTTCAAGCACGAGGGTGACTTTTAACTCACCCATGCAATGCCACCATCATGCTTATGCATAAGGCTGACTTTAACTCACCCATGCAATGTCACTGTCGTGTTTATACATGAGGGTGACTTCCCTCTTGCTACAGGACACCATTTTCTGCATGTTTCAATGTCACTGTCATGCTTATGCACGACGGTGAGTTCCCTCTTTTCTTCTTCTACATCGAATTTCTCTAGACTAAACACGACCCTTTTTCCAACTTAAATCCTTCTAACTTATACATCATGCATTCCTATACTCATCATAACTTGCAAATAATACAAAACAACCCTATAAATCAAACATCATAAATCCAAACCTTCATTTCCATTGTCTCACTCTACTTTAAATTTCCAACTCTCATACTATCAACAGACACACAACTTTTCATTTTCACTTCATTCAACTCCTACCACAATTCAAAATCACCCACAACAGATCAAAATTTAGGACTTCACACTAACACCAAAAACAGAGCATATTCGAATAAACACTAATTCCAGCACTTTCATTTTTCTGAGTTACTCATTTACAGCAAAAACTTCATTTCAATATAAACTTTGCATTTACACACAATTTCCCTTAACACTACATCACTTAAGCTTTTTCCTTAAATCCAAACTCATTCAAATTCACCTCAGTTACTACTTCATAAAATTTTCATGCATGAACAGTACATCACCAATTATGTAATCTTCTAAACCATAACAGAAACACATATTTCTTCATTAGCTTTACGTAAATTTTCATATATCCCCAATACAGAATCCATTTAACAATTGTTCAATTCTGATTGAGGGCGCTCAAAGTTCCGTGAAACTACCCAAATTAGAAATGTTCAGTCTCGTTCTGATCTCCATGTTCAAACCGTCTACATTTATCTTCCTCTCTTGGGATCAAGGTAGTTGCATACCCCATTAGCTTGTTGAATTTTATCTCATACTCTACCACTGTGAGTCTGCTGCCTTGCTTCAAGTCTAATACGATCCATATAAATCTTCAGCATATAGTTCTCTTGAAACACTCTCAGAAAATCTTCCCAAGACAAACTACAAGGTCTGGTAGAACTGCCTGGAACAGTCTTCCGCCATTGGTATGCGGGACCATGTAGTAATGAGACTGCATAATCAAATCTTTCATCTGACTCACAGTTTATCTGATCGAACACTCTTCGAGTTCTCTTTAACCACCCTTCTGCCTCAACTGGGTCTGTATTTCTGTAGAAGTCTACAACTCCCTGCTTTCTTAGCTTATCATATCTTCTTTCTTGCCTTTCTAGAATTCTCGGAGGCATTTTAGCAAACTCAGGTAAAGGAGACTCTAAATTGGCTCCTACAGACTCCATGTCAACTAACTCTCCAATTTGATCTCCTATGGAAGGTGACCTATAACAAACAAAAGTGTGATCACCATCTGAATATCTCACTGTTTATCATATCTCAACTCATATTTGTCCCTAAAGATGTCAAACCATGCTTTGATACGAACTGTAACAGCCCAGACCACCCGCTCGTGGATATTGTCTGCTTTGGGCCAAGGCCTTCATGCCAAACACCCGCACGGTTTTGTTTTTCCAGCATGTAGGCCTCTTTTAGACACTACTCCTGCAAGACTTCCCAGGAAGTCACCCATCCTGGTACTACTACTCGCCCTAGCACGTTTAACTTCGGAGTTCTGATGGGATCCGGTGCGTTGGGGCATGGAAAACACATCTACAACGGGAAGGTATCCACTACCTTATAAGGCATGCTTCATTCTCCTTCCCAACCGATGTGGGATAGAGCCCTATTCCATCAGGTTCTGGAGGTTATGTTGTATATAGTGATGCATCACACCCAGGTTTAGGATGTATACTGATGCAGCATAGCAAAGTAATAGCTTGTATATCGAGACAATTGAGGTCTCATGAATTTAATTATCCAGTCCATGATTTGGAACTTGCTACAGTCGTGTTTGCCTTGAAGATTTAGAGGCACTATCTGTATGGAGAAACTTCTCAGGTATTTACTAATCATAAAAGTTTGAAATATCTATTGAGCCAGAAAGAGTTAAATATGAGACAGAGGAGGTGGATAGCATTGTTAAAGGATTATGATTATACAATCGAGTATCATCCCGGCAAAGCTAATGTGGTGGCTGATGCATTAATTCAAAATTCCAATAGTAGCATAACTCAAGTACAGTCATCGAGGTTACCTAGCCTAGTTCATTTGAAGAACTGAATGTTGATTTGAATTTGGAGCAGAATGATACACTGATAGCTAATTTGAAATTGAGACCAGTATTTCTTGAAAGAATCAAAGAGGCTTATAGCAGAGATCTAGAATTAGTAAAGTTATTTGTGAAGTTGAAAATGAATCTAGATTCTGAATTTGAAGTGAGAGATGATCCTTTGAGATTAAAGCAAAGATTATGTGTGCCTGATGTTGATAATTTGAGGAAAGAGATATTAGAGGAAGCATATGTAGCAGCTTATGCTATGTATCCTGGTACTACCAAGATGTATAACACATTGAAACAACATTACTGGTGGCCTGGTATAAAAAAGCAAGTAGCTGAGTTTATTTTTAAATACATAACATGCCAGCAGGTTAAGGCTGAGCACCAAGCTCCAATTGGAAAATTATATTCGTTACCTATTCCAGAGTGGAAATGGGAATGAATTACGATAGATTTCACTATAGGTTTGTCGAGGACTCTGAGGCAACATGATGCCATTTGGGTCATTGTGGATAGACTTACCAAGTCGGCTTATTTCTTGCTTGTGAGCAAAAACTACTCACTAGATCAGTTAGCTCAGCAATATGTAAATGAAGTTGTGAGATTACATGGGATTCCAGTGTCTATTCTATCAGATAGGGATCCTAGATTTACCTCAAGATTTTGGGGTAGTTTACAGGCAACTTTGGGTACAAATTTTAGTACGGCATTTCATCCTCAGAAAAATAGTCAGAGTGAGAGAACGATTAAGATTATTGAGGATATGCTTAGATTTTGTGTTCTGGAGTTTCAAGAAGCCTGGGATCAGTATGTGACTTTGATTTAATTTGCTTATAATAATCAGTATCACAGCAGTATTAGCATGGCTCCTTACGAGGTATTGTACGACAAGAAGTGTCGTTCGCCTTTATATTGGGATGGAAAGAGTCTAAGAATTGTCAAAGGCCTAGAGTTGATTCAAGATACTATTGATAAGATAAAATTGATTCGTAGCAAGATTAAAATAGCACAAGATAGACAGAAAAGCTATATAGATCATCACAGGCGAGATATGGAATATCAGGTTGGTGATAGAGTATTTCTGAGAGTATCACCTTGGCGAGGTGTACTGAGATTTGGAAAGAAGGGTAAGTTAAGTCCGAGGTATATTAGTCTATATGAGATAATTGAAAGAATTAGACCATTGGCTTATAAGTTAGCCTTACCTTCAAAAATGGCTCAGATACATAATGTGATTCATATGAGTATGCTTAGGCGATATCGATCGGATCCAACTCATGTGATACCGGCTCAAGAGATTGAAGACTCTAGTAATCTAAGCTATGTTGAAGAACTAGTTAAGATAATTGGCTATCAGAGTAAACAATTGAGGAACCAAGTGATCCCAATGGTGAAAGTCCTTTGGAAGAATTATTCAAGTGAGGAAGCCACTCGGGAGATGGAGGAGCATATAAGGAATTAGTAACCCTACCAATTTGATCTTTCAGGTAACAATTTCGAGGACAAAATCTTTGTTAGGAGGGGAGAATTGTAACATCTCATTACCCATGTTAAGGTTAGAATTGTGAATTATGAGAAAGTATTGAGAAATTAAGAAAATGCACGTCATGCATAAGCTAAACATGACATGCACATTTTTGCACGTTCTTATGATTGTACATGAATTCATTGACATTTTTCGGGTATAACTGAGTTATTAAATGTGATTTGGAAATTTTGGTATATTTAGGGTATTTTGGAATTTTCAGTGAATTTTAAAATTTTGATATATGGGCCAATTATAGAGTGACAAATGGGTGTGTTGTATTATGACAAATGGGTTATATTTGTGGTGATAAGTGGCTGTTGAGTTGTATGACATATGTAATGCATGCAAATACCCACGAAGTTGGTATCAGAGCCAGTATCCAAACTGATGGGCCAGCGAGGACGCTGGGCCTCCACAAGGGAGGGGATATCCCAGAAGCATTAAGGCTATGGGATCTATCGGTTGGGAAGGAGAACGAAGCATGCCTTATAAAGAAGTGGATACCTTCCCCTTGCAGACACGTTTTCCATACCCCAATGCACTAGATCCCATTAGGACTCCAAAGTTAAACATGCTAGGGCAAGAGTAGTACCAGGATGGGTGATCTCTTGGGAAGTCCTGCAAGAGTAGTGTCCAAAAGAGGCCTACATGCTAGAAAAACAAAATCGTGCGGGTGCTTAGCATGAAGGCCTTGGCCAAAAGCGGACAATATCTGTGAGCGGGTGGTCTGGGCTGTTACAATAATAGCTTCAAACTCTCTATCTTTCAAAAGAGTAGACTTGGGCTCAATTCTCATCTAATCTTGAATGTTGTTGAGAGTGACTTGACATATCTCAGCTCTGTCATTCAAATCTTCAACTTGGTCAGAATTTAGGGATTTAAGGGCTCTTTTGACCAACTTAAGCTTAGATACTACACAAAACATTGGAGTACCCCGAACCTGACAGGACCGAGCATCCTCAACTATCTAAAGGAAATTAGGTTGATGGACTAGGAAGTTAGAGAACCTAACGGGAGAGGATCTCTTCTGCTGACTCATTAATGCCTTATCCATTACTGGTGAGTGATATGAAATGTTTGGATTGTGGATGACACTATAAGAACTGGGAAACCTAGAGCTCCATTTTGAATTAATGAGAGTTCTATCAAGATTTCTAGCAATATGGAGACCACCACTTTGCTTGTTGGTTCAAGTAAATCGCGGACCACTAACATTTAGGTCAAATAAGGCACAGTCTTCCACACACTTCCTGAAATCACTCATACCATAAATAAGCCGAGGAACTCATGGGTTCTACCTCATGAGAGAACATAATCGCATTGAAATCCTCGACTATAAGCCAAGGATGATTGCCAACAGTTAGGTTAATGTGTGACAAGGCAAACCAAAGATGCTTCCTATGATTAAGGTTATTAAACCCATACACATGAGTGATGAGGAAAGAGAAAGAACAATTTATGGGAGTCACCCCTAAGTGAATCAATTGATCATTTGAGCTAAGCATATACAAGAGAAGTAATCTAGGTTCCAAGCTAATACTATCCTAGCATTAGATGCTTGATTTACATTGCTGTAATAATGTCATCTTGTAAACATCGAGGAGCAAACATTATTTAGAAAAGAAGGAGACCTTATTTTAGATTCAGTCAAACAAACAAAAGAAGCTAACAATCTCTTAATGTAACATCCCGTCACTGATAGGAAGGTTATATTGGTAAATTATGACGGGATAGGATTTTTACCACATATTATTGATTTAACATTCATTTGGCCTCTAATTGTAGAGGAATATGTCTTTTGTACATGCATATGTAGGTGAATGCATTCATGACTTTTTCCCGGCTTTTAATTGTGATACTGATATGAATT
>JANIJH010429241.1:0-17783 GCA_024520975.1 Erythroxylum areolatum
TACATGGGTTGTGTGATGATTTATAAAAGTGATTTTCTTTTGAAAAGATCAAATGTACATGAATTCATGTTTTCGAGGATGGTTTTCAAGATATATATCAAGTATATGAAAAAACAAGTTTACAAGAAGTGCCATTTTGGGCGGCACAAGTTTACAAGTCATGATATATGTGTTATGTGGGTTTGTGGTGATCCCCTAAGTTAAGTCACGTCCACGTTGGCCAAGTTAAAGGCTTCTCCCGCCTGCTCATTAGTGGCATGGAGCTCCTTTATAGACACCCATAAGTTCACGGTTACACAAAACCCTTATGGGAATTATGTAGTACATTCTATTTTGGATCCACCCGAACCATTTTAATATACTTATGTGCTCATGACAAGTTTGATGCATTCATGTTTTGCAACTTGTGGATTTTTGGCTAAAAGCCTAGGAAGCATGAACTTTATAAACTCACTGAAATTTTATTATGACAAGTAAAATGGTTTCAAAAGTTTTTGCTTATCTTTTTATTATAAGCTGTTACCCACGATCTTTCAAGCTCACCCCCTTCTTATCCCCACCTCCAGGTGATGAGTAAGAGATGGAGTGAAAGAGAGTCAAGGCATCACTCCAAATTTGCTTATTTTGTATTTGGCATTTTTGGATTATGTTGTAAGGTGGCTTGAAAGGCCATTATAGCTTTGTAAAATCCTTTTTTTTTAGGGTATTGAAATGTAAATTATGAAAATTATTTGTATGTAATTTATTAAAGAGCATGATGTAGTAAAGATACGCTCAAGTCTTATGATATTCGCAAGAGGTTGGGTTTCGAAAACGATGCCCAACACTTCTTCACCAACACTCTCTGTTTCTCTACTCGTCTTCCCTTCTTTGTCTCTATCTACCTCCTAAAGTATCTCTGGAGTGTTGAGTGAAGAATGAAGAGCGAATGAAATGTGCCAATTGACTCACTAAGTTCCTTTTCCATTTATAACATGAGTATAGGTTTAGGGTTGTTACGTTGTCATCCTATTTGTGTCAAACTTAAAGGAGTAGTCACGATGGTGACAAGTTAAGTCACCCTTGTGAGGGTACTTCTCACGGTGGTGACAAGTTGAGTCACCACCGTGGCTAACACCAAAGTGTAAATCACAGTGGTGATAGGTTATGTCACCACCACCACTAACACTTAAATGTTAATCAAGGTGATGAATTGTTATGTCACCATCGTGACTAACATTTTGATGTTAGTCATTGTGAGGTGGTCACATTTGTCACCACTTTTATTCCTTTTTTATTTCTCTTTTCATGCAAAATTTACGTGACTTTCCCTTCAACCTTCATGTAAAATTCACAAAATAATCCAATTAACATTCATGCAATATCCACACTATTTCCACTCAATTTGTCTTACGTTTAGATTAAAATATAAGGATTTGTAACCAAAATCAATTTATGAAGGCAATTAAAAGCAATAGAAACTAGACACAACAATTCTCCCATACTTAAACTATTCTTGTTCTCTAGCATATTAAGAATACTAGATTATAAAAGAACAAAAAAATGGAAACAACAATTTTCTTAAGTAATAGTCAAAGATATCAATGATCATTTTAATAAACAGGACCTAAGATCTTGAAACTCATTATACTCGATGAATAAGCTATTCTTCACATATATAGCAAAAATCAACAAGCACTTTAATTCAAAGAACCATTAACAAGTGTGATAGACACTCACTCTAGTCTCCATCCTCTTAAACGTTCAAAGGTAGGGTGTATTCACTCATCATTCATTTCACATAAGACATCTACCGTAAGCTTGCTTACTAATCTAATCTCCATTACCCATATCAAACATAAAAATCAATCCGAAGGTCTTTATTTTAGTTGTAATGGGGTCGAGCTAAGGGTAGGAAAAAGGAAAATTGCAGTTTAAAATCACAACACAAATTGAGCATTTTAAATAACACAAAACAATGAACTATAAAAAACTCAATTCTTTCCTCTCATTTAATAAAATTAACATTTCCCTTTTTACTTCTCTCCTCTTCTTTTCATTTTCTGGTCATCTTCTCTTTCTTTCTCTTCTTTTCCTCTTTTTTTCTTTTTGACCTTTTTTTCTATATTTTTCATTTATTTATTTAGAACAAGGTAAAGTTTAGAAGAGAAGAAATTTAGAGAAGAGATACAAATTATTACAACCCCACTCATTCCTAACTCAAAAGCTAACTATATGTTATGATTCCCCCACACTTGTTCAAACAATTATTCCTTAAACCCAATCATACACATTCACATGCTCAACTTGCTTTATGGTAGCTATGATAAAGAGG
The DNA here is from genome assembly GCA_024520975.1 of Erythroxylum areolatum. Lineage (NCBI taxonomy): Eukaryota > Viridiplantae > Streptophyta > Magnoliopsida > Malpighiales > Erythroxylaceae > Erythroxylum > Erythroxylum areolatum. The sequence goes on from JANIJH010429241.1 coordinate 2,315, forward strand.
ATAAAAAATAAGGTCAAGGATCATATTTTGGGTTTAAAGAATGAAAAGGTTTCCTATTAAGCTCAAAGGGGATTCACTAAAGGGAACATCTTAAGCAAATTGGGTAATTCCTAATTGCGTTCATCATTTTAACATTTGCATAAGATTATGTGATCTCAACTAGTATTTGCAAGCAAGTTTTAGAGTTCCTCAATCATGAGATAACACTCTCAATAAAGAATACTTGAATTTGGTGCTTAATAGTTCAAAAAGGCTCAAATTCTTACCAAATGAAAAATGTCATTCATCTATCACTACAAGCTAATGTCCTTTTAATCGAAATCCAAGTTAATCAATCTAAGCATGCAATTATACTCATTCACTTATATTATACATTTCTAATCCATATCGAGTTCATTTAATAACCATGCATCTCTAATCACTAAATGGGAAAAAAAACACGCAACACACAAATAATAATTTTTTAACTCCAGTCCCCCCAGCCTTAAATATCACACTATTATTAATGTGATACATAAAAGTAAAAGAGGGGTCTAAGACGAAAGACAAAGATTAACATGAACAATGACAAGCATTAAAAATTAAAAGGCATCAAATGAACAAGCAGTTAAGAAAGGTATAGAAATATGATACGAATGTGGGGGGTTATCACTACATTGATTTGGTATGGAGCGTGGTCTACTGTGTCGAGGAATTAAGATAGTTGCAAGGAAAAATATAGAAGAGATAGAAGAGGAAGCCTACACACATAAAGAAAACAAACTAAGTTAAGGTTCACTAAGAAAAATAACAATCAACAGATAGTTGAAAAATAAACAGAAATTAAATGGGTTACTTCTTTAATGTTATGTAACCAAACGCCTCAATGGTAATGCTTACGGTGGGTAGCTTAAAGTGATTGATTCCACCATTTCCTCCTTTTTATGTGGATCTTTCTTCAAGAATTTTCCAAATACTTCCTCAGCTACATCCATTAGCAATTGGTAGCATTCATCACTCTCTTTATCCAAGTTTAGCTTTATTTCTTCTTCTTCCTGCAAGATGAAATCAAAATTGGCAGTAATAACTTGATCAACAAAAGAAAAGTATTTAGAAATATTAGAAGTAGGAATAGGTTCAACATTAAAGATTGAAATTTCTACTATTCTTCTAAGACTGTCAATGTCAATTTCCCATTCTTCACATCAATCAAAGTGTTGGTAGTGGCCATAAAAGGCCTCCTTAGGAGTATGGAGTGCTCCTTTCTTTCTCATTTACTTCCCCTATGTCTAGGGCAACAGAGTCTACGGCCACAACCAATCCTCCAAATCTCACCGTGTCTTCTGTTATTCTTTTTAGATAATAGATTGACCTATCAGCTAATTACAAACACTTGTTCATAGGTCTTAACTATCCTATATCCAATTTCATATTAATAGAGTGATACATAAGATTTCTGGGTGCTCCAAGATCAAACATACCCTTAACCTCATCAACATTGCCCATTGATACTTGCACGATAAAATGTCCTGGATCTTTCAGTTTAGGGGGTACATGTAGTTGCAGAATTTCATTTGCTACTTCCAAAACTAGCACCTTTTTGTTAGGCTCAAACTTTCGTTTCTTGGTGTTTAGTTCCTTAAAGAACTTGACATAAGCCAGAATTTCTAGCGAGGGTGTATTAACATTGACCTTAGAAAGCATGCGATATAGATAGGAAAATTTTCTTTTGATTCCTTAAGGCAGCTTAGATATGGAATTGGTGGTCAATAAGGATTCGTCGTCTTGTGTAGTTTTTGTCTTTCATCGTCCTTGATGTCATCATTAAATTGTTCACCCATTTAAATGTGACTTGAAGAGTTTCTCCCATTTCTTTTCTTATTCCACTCATCTTCTTCTTGGGTGAGGCTTTCCTTCTCTTGATTATTAGCATCAAATAGCTTAGAAGGAAACTCAACATAATTTTCAATCATTTTACCACTTCTCAAAATGATAATTACTTGGGCTTGCTCGAGTTGACTGGGCAACCTTCCCTTTTGATTGTTATGCATTTGAGTTGCAAGTTACCCTACTTAAATCTCAATCCTCTTGCCAGATGCTTCTAAGGAGTTGAATGTCTTGTTATTCACTTCTTGATTTTGAGTTATTACTTGAATGAACACATTCAGGTTTTTCTCCAAAGAAGGCTTTCTCGATAGGTTGTCATTTGAGGATTGCCTTTGGAAAAAGTTTGGCATCTAAAAATTTTGATATTGTCATTGGGGTTGCATTAGTGGATTGTTGGTCTTCCAAGAGAAATTGGGGTGGTTTTCCAACCAGGTTGTAGGTGTTCAAGTATGGATCATTTCATTCCTTTGGTTGAAAATCATTAAGTGAGTTAACTTATTCTTCCCCATCTGTCAAAGGTTCGTAAGAATAAAAATAAACATTAGATCCATGACCAAAAGTTCCACAGATACCATACACCTCTTGATTTGGAAATTTTGGGGTAGCTTTGTAGTTAACTTCTTCATATGCCTCGTCAACTCAGCTAATTGCATAGCTAATTCTTGATTTCAGTTCACTTTATGAACTCCAACTCTTCTAAAGATTTTATATGTTTCTTCGGCCGTCCTCTCTCCTAAAGCTCCTCTTGCTGCATTGTCTATCGTGTACTAGAACTGCTATGTCAACCCATCATAAAAGAATTGGTTTAACATGTGAAGTAGAAAATGATGGTGTGGACATTGTATTAGTAAGAGCTTAAAGCATTCTCACGCATCGTGAAATGGCTCCCCCTCCATCTGAGTGAAGGTAGCTATCTTGGTGTGCAACTCAAATGTATTTTAATAGGAATAGAACTTTCCCATGAATTTGTTGTACACCTCCTCCCATGTGGTCAAAAAATCAGAAGGAAGGGTCATCAACCATGCCTTGGTCTGATCCTTTAATGTGTATGGGAGCATCTCATTCTAATTTGATTTTCGTTTAATCCATCCAACGGAAAGGTTTAGAGAGTGGTATAGAATTCTCAAATGAAGTTTAAAGGATCATCATTAGGAACCTGATAGAATGATGGCAGTATGTTATAATGGATGCTCTTCAATTCATAATTCCTAGCTACCTCTCCCAAACGTATGCATGAAGTGGCAATACCAATCACTAGTCTATCATACTCCTTTATCACTAACTACCTTTCACCGATCTTGTCATTATTCACTTGATCTTCATGCTTGTGTTCCTCGCAATTGTCTTTAGAATCCCCTTAAGATCTTTGTCTTTGATGTATGTTATCAATAAAAGGGATAGGTTCACTATCTAAAGATCTCCTTCCTAGCATAAACCAAGTGAATTCACTACCTAAAGTTCTCCTAGCGAGCACAAATAAACTATAGAAAGCACTAAATTAATAACAAAAATTACAAAACACGTTCACAAAATAACATAATAAAACATGTATGCATGAATAAACACAAACAACCAAATTCACTTAAGAAAATAAAAACAATCAAAATTAATTCAAGTTTAAAACACTAAACACCTCCTCGACAATGACAGCAAAAACTTGTTGTGCCCAAAAAGTTTTAAAAATTACCTAGGCTACCCTACTCGCAAGTATACGAAGTAGTTGTAGTGATTACCCAGGGTTGTTTCCCATGGAGATGAAATTGGTTCACTTAAATTAATTTTTAACATAATAAAAAAAGATAATCCTAAACATTCTATCCTGATTGGTGAGTGAAGGCTTTAAAAAAAATCACAAATTAATGTGAAAAGTAAACGATTCAACTGGAAGCAAAGATAAATAGATTATTCAAAATGGAAAACTCTTGAGAATTAATTTCACTAATTTAATTTCCTATGCATGATTAAGGAAAATGATTGGTTAATTGTCTTACTAAAATTAAAATTCAAATTCTAAGTTCAACTCAAATAAAAGAGTAAATCTAACTTTCGCATTCGACAAGTTATTATTCGAATTAATTATGAAAACCTAACTAATAATTACCACTTAAGTTAACATATTTCTAATTCATAACTCAAGCATCTATAGTTTCTAGTTCCATATTAAACTTCTCCTCTCGATCCTTCATTTAATATCAAAATGATGCAAAGTTTAATCATGCTATTACATCCATTCAGTTTAGAAACTATAGCAAACATAAGACAACAATGTAATCCCTCAATCATGCATATTTGACTAAAATAGCTACATTAATCCTTAAGAAAAAGATATCAGCCCATCATAGCCTAAGCACAGTTCATCATCTCCATATGTTTCAGTCCCATATTACTGTCAACAAAAATATTAAAGTAATAAAATAGTTAATACTAAATGAATTATGAAAGAAAAAATAATAGTTGGTTAAGCTAACAAGTAATAAGTTCTATAAATAAACAAGAAACTAAGCAACAGATGAAAAATAGAATAAACAAACAAGGATCGGGTGAGTGTGAAAACAGTGGTCTCTTAACCCTCTCAAGCTTCCGCATTAACTCTCGCCTTCTGCTTCAGCTTGTTCTTAAAAGATAGTCGAGGGCTTGCTCTGTTTCCAACTCTCTGCTATGTTTCTCTCTTCTACATCAACACTCTCGGTTTCTCTTCTCGTCTTCCGTTCTTTCTCTTAATCTACCCCTTGAAGTGTCTCTAGTGTGCTGAGTGAAGAATGAAGAGTGAATGAAATGTGTTAGTTGACTCTCTTCCTTTTCCATTTATAGCACAAGTCTAGGTTTAGGGTTGTTACACCATCAACCTGCATATGTTAGTCTTAAAGGAGTAGTCATGGGGGTGACAAGTTAAGTCAACCCAGTGAGGGCACTTAAAACGGTGGTGACAAGTTGAGTCACCACCGTGACTAACATTTGCACCACCATGACTAACATTTAAATGTTAGTCACGACGGAGACTTGTTATGTTGATGTTAGTCACGATGGTGAGACTTGTCACCACTTTTCTTCCTTTTTTATTTCTATTTTGACAGGCACGTCATAATGCTAGTCAAAATAAAATAACTAGACTACTACTGTAGTACTGATGAGTCTAGGTTAATCACACAGGAAGTGCTTCGTTAGCTTCCAAAATGAAATTAATTGATGTTTAAGTAATGAGGGGTCTTGGATTTAATAAGAAAATAAAATGAAATAAACCTAATGAAAACAAATCAAAGAAAACACGCGAAAAATGATAAAATTATGAAATTAGGTTGGTTCTTTGGTTCAATCTTAGCCTACACCCTAACTAAGCATAATTCATTGATTTGTTTTTCTTTTATCTCTTTTAGCTATTATCGATCGTAGATTAACAACAAGCTCTACGAATCCTGCTTTTCCTTAGGTCTTAGTTAATTACAAAGCGCTCGTTAAATAACCATAGCTATTAGGAAACTTAGAATATGCTCTATAAGTTTGTTCAGATAACCACCTTAAAAATAAGAAAAACAAACAAATCTAGGTAATAATAACACAAGCTCAGATTATTTAACCTAGGTTATGTTATCTTTATTGATTCGAAACTATTAATTGCTACATATAAATTAAGAGTACAATGATTACATATGACATTCGATTCAAGCAATAGGTTTTCATGAAAAATGATTCAATAGAGCATTAAAATCATCATCATTTAAATACCCAATCAATCCATATAAGATAACATAATCAATTTCTATTTAGAGAAAGAAATATCACAATAATAAAAAAATGCTTAATCTAGGTCGTCGGCATCGATGTCACGTCCCAATCGGCTTTGGGGACTTAGCCTTCCATGAGTCTCCCAAGAAAAAGCATCAGCCCCCATAAAAAATGCCTCAGTCGAAACCCCCTTTGATCACCTTCACTGTCGCAGGCTTCTCTCTGCCGCCACTGTTCTATTCTCCATCTACTGTTCACTTTGATGTGACAAATAATCCTTGTTGAACTAGCTACTGTTCATGCCTCCTTTTGTTTTTACTGTAAGCTCCTTCTCTGGTCTTTTTTTCTTTCATTCTTTTTAACCCTCTTATAGTGTTAAATGCTAGCATTTAATGCTAGCTTTCACATTCAATGCTAGCGTTTAAAGCCATGTGTTAAACTCATGCAATGTTAGTGTTTAAAACCATGCGTTAAACGCATGCAACGCTAGTGTTAGCATATAACACATGCGTTAAATTCACACAATGCTAGCATTAAACACTATCTTCCTTCTGCTTTGGGTTATGCTGCTATCGTTTTGTCTTTATTTTAATCCACCTACATACATGTTGTTCTGTCCTTTAACTCCCAGCTGCTACATGCGTTTTGCTCTCTTATTATTTCTTTATTTTTCAACCTAGCACTTTTAATTCTTCTTCTTTCTATTTTGATTTTTCTTGTCTTTTAATTTTCTTCTTCTTGCTCTATGCAAACAAGTGAAAATTAATCTTTAGAAAACAACCTAAATGTAGTGCTTTCGACTTACTTTAATTTCTTTACTTCCAAATTGTACCTAAAATCATATATGAATTAAAGTATCTTAAGCATTTTCGTATCATTAATTGCTAAGTGTAAATGATTAAATGTATCAATAATTAAATACATATCAATTTCCTCCACACTTAGCTTTTGGCTATCCTTAAGCAAAACATCTAAATTAAGCTCAAAGACCCGAAACATTTACTCAATTCCCATATTTTAAAAGACTATATAATCATAACCAAAGATGAATGACTTTCAAAAATCATAGCAAGAATTCAACATTCAATGCTTCTACTCATGATCAATCAATAAGCATCATCTTCGGAAACTAAGCAATCTAATGGTAGAGTCGGAAAATGTGTGTAAGTAAAATATATCTATAGGTACACTTAACCCCATTCATGATCATGACAATCCATAACTTGCCATATCATTTCATTTCTCCACCACTATGATTCATATGCAAAATAAAAGATCAAAGGACTTTTCAAGGTTGTAATGTGGGCTAAGGTAAGGTGAGATATATTTGGGTTAAGTAGCATGAGAGTCATCAAAGCTATTGAACCCAATGTAACACTCAATTATACCATCAAGTGCAAAAACCCAACATTCACTCACAATTGTGTACATCAACTATGATGAATGCAAAAATAAGTTTCACAACTCAAACTTGAGCTCTCACACACAAACCACATTAAGCATAATCAAACCGAAGGGATCACTCATATAATTTATGCCAACAATGCATTGAAACCACAATAGTGAACCTTCCAAGACAACATCTACCTCATATGCAATATACTCAAATAACCCATTCGTCACAACTTTAGGAGAATGCATTAATCATAAACAACTTTTCAACACATATGCACTTGCTCCTAGATACATTTATTTAAACATTTTTCATTCTTTTTCATTATTTTTCTTTTCTTTTCTTGTGCTTTTCTCTTTTCTTTCTTTCTTTTCCTTTCTTTTCTTTTTTCTTTTTTTAAACATTAAAAGAAACTACATTAACATCGTAAATTCAATTACAAAACATCCTAATATCATAACAAACCCACACATATGGACACCCCCCACACTTAGAATTTTGTACATCCACAAACTCAACAATCACAAATGCTTCACTAGCTTATGGCTTGGGTAGGAAATTTGGGTAAGTATAAAGCATGTAATGTGGTTAGTACAAAAAGAAAAAGTATAAAGCTTAAAGGGGTTTATCAAGGGAAAAATCAAGTCAATAGGATAGGATATTTGACTAATGTAGCATATGAGAAACAAAGAATGCCTAATCTAATCTATGTTAATGCATGTGATAAAAATGTGGTTTTGAATAGAAATTTAATACAAAATCGGGATCTATATGTCATGAAGGTCTCACATTATCAAAAGTCAATGAGGCTGATATGGATGTTTCAAACTAATAAGGTTCAAAATCTCACCAACTTTGTCTTCCACTAGTCATTATTCTTCTAAAGATAATGCACATCAATCAATCACAAGAGCAAAAGTATATTCCAAATTTGTAATGAAATTCTCTAGTCAATTCATTCTATACTGATGATTAACTAATCCTAGAAGCAATAGAAAACGAGCAAATGTTTCTTTGTTTATTTTATTCTTTTTCTCATTTTGATTGAAAACTTAAAAACAAGTAAAAATAAACCAACAAAGAAACACACATACATAAAAAATTAAATGTGAAAATTTAAAAGCAAAGAAATTTACTTCCCTTGGGTTGCCTCCTAAGAAGCGTCTTTATTTAGGATTGCTAGCTTGACTTCTTCTTCTCCTCACGTATGATCTTTTGATTGCACATGCAATTCTTCAACATGAGGTTCTTCAGGATAGGGTCTTGGTTGATAATTGTTACCATTTAGCTCCTTCCCTATCCTTAGACTTTCAATCTTGATAGAGTCCATGCACTCAAGAAATATGTCAAACATCTCCTCATCTTTTTCTTTCTCATTTAGTTCCTTCAATTTGTTATGTAGAGGTAAGAAGTTAGTTTCAAAAATAATCATAGACTCAAAACTTACCTTCGAGCTAAATAATATGTCCTTTTCAGGTTCGATCTCCTTCTCAAGTTCTTCTTCTTCACAAGCAATTCCTTGAGTACTACACTCAAGATTCTCAATCTCCTCTCCACTCTGAAAGGTTTCCGTGCTAATATCCATCGGGCACTCCTTAGGTTGATATGGTTGTGTCTTTTTGCTTTGTGATGCTTGGCGGTTGATAGCTTCCATTAATTAATCTGCCTGGCTTGTTATGTTCTAGATTCTATAACTTGTTTCCTGCTGGAATTGCAAAGTGTTAGCAACAGACACATTAACTAATTGTTCCAAAGGTGTACCTGAGTCTTGATAGGAAGCTTTTGGACTGTACGGAAATTATTGTGCTTCCTAAAAACTATCATGGAAGTAATTCGACTGATTATCCCATCCATAACAAAATTTAGGTTGATTAATCCAAACATTGTTATAGGATTGAGAATATGAATTAAAGAAAAAATTACTCCCATCCATATAAAATTTAATTTCTAATTTTTTTACAAAAATGAAACAAAAAATGAAAAGATTACAAAATAACTGAAAAGAAACCAATTACGAACAAATATATACAAAACACTAATTATAATCAATAACAAAAACTAAAAACCACTCTCCCTAACAACGACTACAAAATTGACAGGCGCGTCGTAATGCTAGTCAAAATAAAATAACTAGACTACTACTGCAGTAGTGGTGAGTCTAGGTCGATCCCACAAGGAGTGATCGGTTAGCTTATGAAATGAAATTAATTGATGTTTAGGTAATGGGGGTTTTGTATTTAATAAGAAAATAAAATAAAATAAACCTAATGAAAAAAAATTAAAAAAACATGCAAAAAATAATAAAATTGGGGAATTGGTAGGGATTTAGTTCTTTGGTTGACCGACACCCCAATTAAGTATAATTCATAGATTAATTGTTCTTTTATCTCTTTTAACAATTATCGATCGTAGATTAACAACAAGCTCTGTTAATCTCGATTTTTCCTTAGGTCCTAGTTAATTATGAAGCACTCATTAATTAACCCTAGCTATCAAGAAACCTAGAATAAGCTCTCTAAGTTTATCCGAACAATTGCCTTACGAATAAGAAAAATAGACCAATTTAGGTAATAATCACATGAGCTGAGATTATTTAACCTACGTTATGTTATCTCTAATGATTCAGAACTATTAGTTGCTACACATGAATCGGAAATACAATCATTATGTATTGCATTCGCTTCTAGCAATGGGTTTTCACGAAAAACGATTCAATAGAGTATTAAAATCATCATCATTTAAATACCCAATCAATCCATACAAGATAAGATAATCAATTTCTAACGAGAGAAATAAACAACAAAACAATAAAAAATGCTTAACCTAGGTCATCGGCATCGATGTCACCTCCAAATCGGTGTCGGGAACTTCACCTTCCATAAGTCTCCTAAAAAAGGCTTTAACCCCCACAAAATATGCCCCAGTCGAAACCCCCTTCGATTCTCTTCATTGCTGCAAGCTTCCCTTCATAGCCACTGTTCTATTCTCCAGCTACTATTCACTTTGATGTGATTAATAAAACTTGTTGGACTAGCTACTATTCATGCCTCCTTTTGTTTCTACCGCAAGCTCCTTCTCTATTCAGCTACTAATCATGCCTCCTTTTGTTTCTACCGCAAGCTCCTTCTCTGTTCTTTTTTCCTTTCATTCTTTTCAATCCTTTTATGGCGTTAAACGCTAGTATAGCTTTAAATGCTAGCGTTGAACCTGAAAACTAGCATTAAACGCTAGCTTTCAGGTTCAACACTAGCATTTAAAGCTATACGTTAAGTGCATGCAATGCTAGCATTTAAATCCATGCATTAAATGCAAACAATGCTAACATTGGTATTAAACGCACGCAATGCTAGCGTTAAACACTAGCTTCCTTCTGCTTTGGGTTGAGCTGCTGTTGTTTTGTCTTTGTTTTAATTCACCAGCATGCATAGTGTTTTGTCCTTCAACTCCCAGCTGCTACATGTTTTTTGCTCTCTTATTGTTTCTTCATTTTTCCAACAAGCACCTTTAATTCTTCTTCTTTGTATTTTGATTTTTCTTGTTTTCTTCTTATCTTTTGATTTTCTTCTTCTTGTTCCATGAAGACAAGTGAAAATTAATCTTCGAAATATGACCCAAATGTAGTGCTTTCGACTTACTTTAGTTTCTTTGCTTCCAAATTTTATCTAAAATCATATATGAATTAAAGTGGGTATCTTAAGTATTTTCATATCATTAATCGCTAAGTGTAAATGATTAATGTATCAACAATTAAACACATATCATCTTTTCATGCAAAGTTTTCGTGACTTTCCCTTCAAGCTTCATGCAAACGTCACAAAATAATACAATTAAATTTTATGCAATATTCACACTATTTTCACTCAATTTATCTTACGTTTGGATCAAAAACAAGGATTTGTAACCAAAATCAAGATATGAAGGAAATTAAAAGTCATAAAAACTAGACATAATAGACTGGTGGACCTAAGAAAGACAGATAAAATTTTCACTTAGACTAACAAATTGTAAGGGCATCTGTTGATCAGAAAAAGTTAGATAGAGTGTTGGTAAACTGATTTTGGCTTCAACATTTCCCACTTTCTTATGCCCATTTTGGTGATAACAATTTTTATGATCTTTCTTGGATAGATATCCTAATTTTTTTCCCATCCAAAACTTTAGGAACACCTTTAAGGTTTTTTAGCAAGCACAAAGACCAAGCTTCTATGAATTAGTTCTTGCAAAATGGAGTTTGAAAGTGAAAGGCTACAAAGCCTTTCAGCTTATAAAGAAACTTAAAATTCTCAAGGCCATTATCAAGGAGTTTACTAAAGAAGAGAATAAAGCATTTTCTGAAGACAAAAATAATATGCGGCTTACATAAGAAAATTGCTGTAAATATCCTTATAACAATGTTATGAGAATACTTGAGAATCAAAGATTAAAGTAGTACGAGGAGGCTCTATCCTTACACAACTTTATTTTAAAAAAGAATCAAGGATTGACTGGGTAGGAGATGGGGATTCCAACACCAAATTCTTCCACTCATTTATCATAGTTAGAAGAAACATAAATATGATTACTGAGCTTTAATATAAAAATACGGTTTTATAACCTAATCAGGAGAAGTTGTAGAAAATTGCAAGGGGTTTCTTCACCAAATTTATGGGATCTAGAAACAACATCAACGTTAGCACATGGTGAAACCCATTACACAACATGAGATTAAAAAAGTTCTATTTGGTTTGCATTCATCCAAAGCTCTAGGACCTGATGGATATTCAACTTGTTTCTTCCAGGAAACTTGGGATATCACTGGTAAACTTTTCATTGAGGTTGGCAAGAATGTTTTTAACTCTTCTAATCTGTTGAAGGAAATGAGCTGTAAATTTATATGTCTTATTCCTTAGAACTAGAATCCCTCTTTTATGGTTAATTATAAACACATATCTTGTTGTAATATTGTTTATAAAGTAATTACAAATATTCTGGCTAATAGATTGAAGCTGGCTTTGAAGGATGTCATTGATCCTCCTGAAGGTACATTCATCACTGGAAAATCAATAAGTGATAATATAATGTTCATTTAGGATTTAATGAAAGGTTATACATCAAGTAGAGTCATTAGATGTTGTTCTTTCGAAATTAATTTCTTTAAAACAGTTAACACCATCTATTGGAAGTTTATTAAATCATACTTACTAGCTCTTGGATTTCCTGAGCAACTTGTTAAAAGGATATCGATATGTATCACTACAACTTCAATTAGCATTCTTATTAATGGAGTTCTTACTTTAATCTCCAAAAATACTAGGGGAATAAGGCAAGGGGACCCTCTTTCCCCTTATTTATTTACATTAGCTATGGAAGCTTTATCTAGGATGCTAAACAAACCCATCTCTTGTAATGGTATTTTCTAATGCCATAATAGATGTAGAGAGCTCAGGATCACACATTTGATCTTTGTTGATGACCTTATACTATTATGTGGTCTAATTTATAGTCCATTGATATAATATTGGGTATATAAAAGATATTCTCAACTTACTACGTATTAAAGGTCAATGTAAGCAAAAACAATATATGTCTGATGTGATCAATCTAAATTAAGAAGAAGATCTACCTACAGAATTCAATATCCATCATTTGGATATCTTAGCATTACCATCTTTATTGTTAAGCCAAAATTTAGAGATTGCGCATTCCTTTAATTGAATCATATAAAGCAAGAATCAATGTTTGGAGAACATATTTTTATCTTTTATTGCTAGCCTCACTCTGATCAATTCTATCTTAAATAGCCTACATGTTCATTGGATTGACCATCTAATTCTTCCTAAGTGAGTCATCAAGAGATTGAAAGGTGTATTAAATCTTTCTTACAATTTGGGAAGGTAGAAAACTCAAAAGGGGAACAAGTTAAATGGTAGGAGATATTTATTCCTAAGAAGATTGGAGGGTTGGAATCATCCCTATCTCTTTTATGCTAAAAGGCCTTTTAAGTAAAAGTATTTGGAGATTATATAATGATAAAAGAGCATTTTGGGCGTTACTCATCAGAAATGATCTCCTGCATCTAAGGAATTGAATCCCTTTAAATGCTAAAGTCTCTTCACTCATATTCCATCAAGTTTGGCATTGCAACTTTAGAGGCTCCTCTATATTATCCAATTATCTACCTCAGATTCTTTATGTGCATAGTGAGGATAAAATCACTTGGTTAGCTAACACCAATAACTATTTCACAAATGAATGTTGCTATAGAATTTACATAACTAACTTAGAGATTATGTTGGACCCCGAACATTTCATAGAAGTTAGAATTATTTGAAGGAGAAATTTTGGCAAGTAGTCATGAGTAAAGAGCAAATGAATGAAAGTTCTTGAACCAAGAAATAATAGTCAAGGGTAAAGTAGCGAATGAAAAATGTGGATATGTCCAAGTTTTGCTTTGGTGTTTTTAGTGGATAAAAGATTTTGAAGTGAGAAGAATTAAAGTGAAAGTTAGGAGTAGAATGAAAGCCAAAAATGAAGTTGCATTTGTGTAGCAAGTTGATGAAGAATATGTACATATGTGTATGTTCTGTTGTTGGTGTTCATGATTAATCATGGTCTATATATATATATTTTTCTTCGGATGATATTGATTTGAGATGGAGTTGAGAATAAGGAGTAAATGAAGTAGAAAAGGTGGTCTTGGTATGATTTGTGTTAAGGAAAGATTGTGAAACAAAATGGATGGTTGATCGAGAAACTGGTTACGGAGTATGCTTCAGTCTTTTATCCATAACCTTTTTCTCTAGTTTTCCAAACAAGATTATTCTTAATCTACATTAAACTAGAAACATATGGCTACATTTCTTATTAAGACGTCGAATTTAAATTCTGTCTTTAAGAATCTCAAATTTTGTCATGAATTTGGGAATTGGGTGCAGTACATTGGATGAGTGTAAATTCTTGTTCTAAATTTGAGGGAAATTCTGGATCGATCTAGGCTAGATTAGAGTAAGTGTGTCTTCTAATAAGTAGTAGATCTTTCTTTTAGCTTTCCAATGATGTATAGTATGGAATTTTTAGATGTCTGAGCTGAAAGTCATCGTCTGTGTAAAGGAAGAGGTATCTTCTGTCTTTCACTTCTTCTGCCTTTTGCTTCTTTTATGATGATATCATCTTCTTCTGTGTTTCTTCTATGATGACATCATCTTCTTCTGTGTTTTTTTCCTTCTGAGTTTGGCTTCTTCTGTGTTACTGTTCATGAACTTCTTCTGTATTACTATTCATGAACTTCTTCTATGTTACTGTTCATGAACTTCTTCTGTGTTACTGTTCATAAACTTCCTTCTGTGTTTTGTTCCTTCTGAGTTTCGCTTCTTCTGAGTTTTATTCCTTCTATGTTTTGCTCCTTCTGTGTTTCGCTCCTTCTGTGTTTTGTTCCTTCTGAGTTTCGCTTCTTCTGAGTTTTATTCCTTCTGAGTTTCGCTCCTTCTGTGTTTCGCTCCTTCTGTGTTTTGTTCCTTCTGAGTTTCGTTTCTTCTGAGTTTGCTTCCTTCTTTGTTTTGTTCCTTCTATGTTTCGCTCCTTCTTTGTTTTGTTCCTTCTGAATTTCGCTCCTTCTGAGTTTTCTTCCTTCTGCGTTTCACTCCTTTTGTGTTTTGTTCCTTCTGTGTTTTGTTCCTTCTGAGTTTTGCTTCTTCTATGTTTTGCTGACACGTCTTCTTCTGTGTTTTGCTGGCGCGTCTTCTTCTGTGTTTTGTTGACGCGTCTTCTTCTATGTTTTGCTGACGAGTCTTCTTCTGTGTTTTGCTGATGAGTCTTCTTCTGCCTTTTCTGCTTCTTCTTAGTTTCGCTTCTTCTAACTTCTTCTTCTTCTTCATTTTGCTGACGCGTCTTCTTCTTCCTTTTTTGCTTCTTCTTAGTTTTGCTTCTTCTAACTTTTGCTTCTTTTTAGTTTTGCTCAGTCTGCCTTTTTGCTTCTTCTTAGTTTTATTTCTTCTGACTTTTGTTTCTTCTTAGTTTTGCTTTGTTTGCCTTTTTGCTTCTTCTTAGTTTTGCTTCGTCTGCCTTTTTTCTTCTTCTTAGTTTTTCTTCTTCTGACTTTTGCTTCGTCTGAGTTTTGCTTCGTTTACCTTTTGCTTCTTCTGAGTTTCATTTCTTCTGCCTTTTGTTCCATCTGTGTTTTGCTCCTTCGGCCTTTCACTTCTTCTGTGATGACATCATCTCCTTCTGTTTTTCCTTTATGATGACGTCATCTTCTTCTGTGTTTTGTATCATTTATGTTTCGCTCCTTCTGTCTTTTTGCTTCTTCTACCTTTTCGCTTGTTCTGTGTTACTGTTCATAAACTTCTTCTAGATTACTGTTCATCTTATATCTTCTATTTCATTTTTGATCCTTCAGAATATGGAATTTGCCTTCAAGGTCGTCATGAAAGTTGTAGATCTTGAAGTCTTCTTTCAAACCATATAAAGAACATCTTAATACGATATCTGTAGGGAAAGTTATAGCAATTT